>VCCN01005215.1:470748-486017 GCA_006491835.1 Architeuthis dux | reverse complement strand
GTATTTAACCAGACATGTATAAATGAAGGATTGCTGCCCATACATATACATAGTGTTTATGGGTGTTATAAATTCTGTCTACTCGACATATCTCTGTCCAAGTTTGATGTTATGTTTTAATGCTAGCTTATATGTCTGCATTTTAGTTGGGCCCAGTGTATGTGTGTTTGGCTTAGGTGTGGGCCTAGGGTTGTCAGTGTAATATTTAATTAGCCAGCCTCCAGTTGGCCCCTAATACTCCCGGAGGCCAGCTAATTAGATATTTCACTGACAACCCTTAATCCAAACACTCACAGCCAAACACACTAGGGCGCAAAGGTCTTGGGGGCGTACTCTAGACAAGGGTGCATGAAACCCTTGTCTAGAGTACGCCCCCAAGACTGGCCTGATTACAGATGACAGCAATTTCAAGAATAACGCTATAGAAGAGCTCTCAATTACGAGAGAGGAGGGCAAAAGGAAAGAAATTGATTCTAAAAATGGTCTTGCCTGATCTTTTAGGAATCCACGTTTCTCAAGGAGTTTGTTTTTCTAAGATAATTTCCAAAAATACATTTTGGTATCCAGCTGCAGCCATTGTATAATATTTCGTTGAATCTTATTGGTTCTTTGATAGAACATTATTCAAATATTCATCTCTGTTTGCAAAACACATTCCTTTCGGTCGATTTGTTCGTACAAATGATAGTCTGCTATAATATTCTAATGAATAGAAATACTCTTATTTATTTATTCATTCTTTTTTTAAATGTTTTCATCTTTAAAAAAAATCCTTCCACGAATGAACTTGGAGCATTATTAACTTTGCAATTTCATTAACTCTATTTACTATTTCTTAAGGAATGAAAAACTTGCCCAAGGTTTGGATAACAACCTCTAACATCGAAATGAATTAAACAAACCAAGCAGAAAACAGATGTCTTGACTAGACTGCATCACCTGAGTAAGTCTTTTTAGGAAGAAAGCGTAGGCATAGCTCGGGGGTGGTGGTGGGGGGGTGTATTTTTGATAACATCCCCCAGGCCCCCAAAGGAGAGGGGCTCCCCCAAAAAACTGCATTTCTACTGACATTATACAATAACAAGGATATATTTGTATATACATGAATTGCATAAATAATAATTCAGCCTTTGGGTTGTTTTTCTTCACCAATTAAATGATAGTGCATGTCTATTTATTGCAAATCTTTACTTTTTCATCAAATCTCTAACTACGTCACTGGAAGAAAGTATAAATAATATCTCTTGGCATTGTGTATTTTACAAGTATATGAAAGTACTATCTACCTATATAATGAACAATGCAACCTTTTCTGTTTCTTTGTTTCTCTGTCCGTAACAAAGGACTCTTCCTCTTAAAGGTGACACTTTTGCTGATGAAGATATCTTCTACCCATCATTTGAAACAATGGACTCTTCCTCTTAAATGAGTTCAATCACTTGTTTAATAAAACCTCAGATAAAAATTGATAAGACATAAACATTTATTTACACTAGTGATTCTCAAACTTTTTCGAATCAAGGCACCCTTAGTGTAACAGGATTTTTTCACGGCGCCCCAAGTCAGAAAATACTGAACAATTGCATTTATTCAAATGGTTCTTCAGACGATTGAACTTCTTGTTATTTGTGTTGTAAACATGACGTTTCGGCCGATCCATTCTTCGTCCTTCTTCAGGTGTAAAATCCGAGTGTGAGGGGTTAAACAGAAGTTATGTTTAAAGGGGGTAAGTCTTATAGTGTTAGGTTATGGTCAGCGAGAAGCAAAACTGCAAGTTGAAAAGTTTTCTCACGGTCGAGAAAAAAGGGTTTTGTTCCCCAGACAGCTACAGGTCAAAGGTGAAGAATTGGGCTCCAGTTTTTGCCAAAATGGAATTTTAGCTGGTCGTTAGGAATAGATTAGCAATTTTTGGAGATGACCACTTCAAGAGATATGATCTTAGAGTTATTAAAAACACATGTGCAAAAATGTGGTTCCAAAAAAGTAGGCATGGCTAAAAAGACTCAGAGATTATAAAAAACATGGGAAAAATAGTAGGAGTAGGTGTAGCAGTAGAGTGGAGTTCGTCAGACCAGACCTTGGGTCACGATGATGCTCTCTCTCTCTCTTTCTCTCTCTCTCACTTGGCGTCCGTGAGTGACCATTCTACTAAGACAGTAGTAGCCTTCTATCGCTTCCTCCGCAACGCAAAACAAGTAAAGCTACTATCGTGTGTTGAATAAAGATTTCTGCTCATTGTCAAATTGGCTTGTTTGACTCTTTCATTCTTTGATGTATGATGCACTCAACAGCCATGCAGGCTATCTGTTCCCTCCAATGAATTGCACCTGTACAGCAACAGGCGTTATCACTGATTCACCCTGTGTCAGCGTCTCCGTGGAAAATGATCAGAGAAAAGCTGAGGCAGCGGAGATGGCTCATGGAAGGCACTCACTAAGTGCGCAGCAGGTGCAGCGGATGCAGGAGAAAGAGGAGATATGGTACAATAGCACATGGCCCAGGTGTTTCTGTGTCTTTGTCTTGTCAGGTTTAGGTTTGTTGAGAAGTGGAAATCACATCGGGTTGAAATCCACACTTATCTGGCTAATGCATTTAGTCAACATTTTGATGTGAGCTGCCTCTTTGATTTTTCTCTGTTTCCAACACCATTCTCTGTCAATAATCTGGACTTCCTCCCAGGCAGGAAGATGGTCGCCGTTCTCTCTCCAGATGTGGTCGGCCATAGCCGATTTTTCTATCTCACCCCTGATTATGGCTTTGTTGTGTTCACCGAAACATAGTGTTTACAAAGAGTTCAATCATCCAGTGTAAAATCTGAGTGTGATGGGTTAAACAGAAGTTATGTTTAAAGGGGATAATTGCTTTTATGTTCATGTGGTTAGGTTAATTAGGCAAAAGAATAATGAATCATGTAATTTAAATTCATAAAAACGTTATAAATTTATTTCCACTTATAATAATCATAATTACTAGTGGGATGGGTGAGCCTGTTGTTCACCACACAGTTTCTCAAATCTTAAAATCAAACTGGAGATATTTCCTGTTCCACATTAATATTTGCACAACACTTGCTTTTTAGTGCAGCTACCATTTAAAAAATGACGAGCACAGTAGCGTATCGCGACCGAGATGAGGGCCTGTTTTTGATTAATTCAGGCCAGGTTACCTGGTGGAGAGGGTATGATGTTGAGAAACCTGAAACCCCTGATAATACTAGGCAAGCTACATCACTGAGGACTCATTTCGGTGTATCTAAAACGTGTATGTTTCGAATTTGCACAACACTTACTTTTTATCACAGCTACCACCAAAAACTCAGCTTCACAGAGATAATTTGTCGCAAATGGAATTCGGATTCACTGAGCTTTAGCACTTAGCGTAAGATCTTCATCTTTTACGGATATCCAAATCTCGGTTAATTCCATATTAGCAAATTTTGTTTTCAATCTATTGCCACAAGACAACACAATAAGAATTTCTTTCTCTGCAGACGTAAAGTAAGATGTGGATTGGGCCCTGAATGGATCCTGAATCCATGTAAACTTTCCCATATTATCTATTAAGTAAGTATTTTGAGTTATTCCCTTTAAGCAGGAGAGTGCTTATCAACTTCTGGTAAGGGGGTTCTGATAAACAAGCAGCCATATTGGTTGAAAAGTGTTACACACAAAAACAAATATATATATGGATGGGGTACAGTACTTTCTTCTACATCGCGGAAATCGTAGAATCCTGACCCCAACTTTGATTCTAGTCAGAAGCGCAAAGTTTGACCTGTTGATCAAATGTAGAATCCTGATCTTAACTTTGATTCTAGTAAGCAAGGCAAAATATTTCTGATAAAAGATTCTGAAGGTTTTGATAATAACCCATTTAAAGTGATGGATTAAATATAGAATCCTGACCCTAACTTTGATTCTAGTAAGAAGCACAAAATTTGACCTGTTGATCAAATGTAGAACCCTGATCTTAACTTTGATTCTAGTAAAAAGCACAAAAATTGACCTGAGGATCAAATGTAGAATCCTGACCATAACTTTGATTCTAGTAAGAAGCACAAAATTTGACCTGAGGATCAAATGTAGAATCCTGACCCTAACTTTGATTCTAGTAAGAAGCACAACATTTGACCTGTGGATAAAATGTAGAATCCTGACCCTAACTTTGATTCTAGTAAGAAGCACAAAATTTGACCTGAGGATAAAATGTAGAATCCTGACCCCAACTTTGATTCTAGTCAGAAGCGCAAATGTAGTGTTAAATAAGTATCATGAGTTATTCCCCTTAAGCAGAAGAGTTCTTATCCACTTCTGCTAAGAGGCGCTGTTTTATGTTCTGGTCAACGGGCAGCCATATATTGCATTGTGTTATTAGTAGATGAGAGTGCTCGGAAGGACACACGTGTGTGAATCGTGACTGCAGTCATTATTTGAATAAAAGACCTGTAAGTACGTAATCTTTTGTTGCATTTTTAATCTGTTAATATCTGTCATTAAACCAAGCTTATATATAGAATCCTGTAGAAGTTTTTTTCTAGACATAATAAGGAGTAAATGTTGAAATTTTCAGTCCTCTAGCTGCATTAGTGTGACCTGTACACATGATACATACATAGCCAGACAGGCAGACCAACTTAAAAACTGAAGAAATCTATGTTGACAGTTTTGGTTGATGGTTTCTAATAGTAAATATTAATACCATTAATTTTTTTTAATAACTGACACAGCTTTTTTTGATCCAAAGTGATCTCTTTAACAAATGAAACAATAATCACACAAAGCTATGGAAAGAAACAGCTGGTTTATGTTTTTTAATTCATAATATAGTATATATATATATATGTGTGTGTGTATTTCATTTCCACATTGTCAAATAACCTCTACCATATCCATATACAAACATACACACACCCACATATGTTCATAAGCACAAATATACCTAGCTGTATACACATGCCAGACCCCTCACCCCTTTTCAGAAGAAGGAATACACAAGCACAGGCGCACACGGGAACATACTAATCAGACATCACATGCAATAGCACACACACTAACCTGGACAGGGAATCCAAACACATAAATCACATAAACACCCCCCCCCCCCTTAACCCATAAGAACCCACTGTGACACCGGTGTCACATACAATTTAATTGATCTGGACAGTCTCTTATATAATATTATATTTTATCCTTGATTTTAACTCAGGAAGTGTACTATGAACGACATCTACTGAACATCCTGGTGCAGTCATGTGACTGTGTGTCAATTTGCCTACCCAGAATCCCACATAATGTTCCTTCAAGTAGAAATGGGACAGAGTTCTTATGGGTTAATAGTTGATACACAGAACCACCTTATCTAAACACCTCGACCCCCACCAGCCCGAGAAAACCTTACCCTGACCATTCAGCCAATAACCAGAAACAAAACCAACACCCATTTCTCACTTCATTCGGCAATCCCAACATGGGAGGCTGTACCTGCACTTTTCTGCAATGTTCAAACCTCTTCTGATGATGCTGCATGCCACAAAATGCTAAAGGCTTATCTTCAGGATAATAAATATGTTTGAGACGTAACACGCTTTTCTTAATCTCTCATTTCCACATTGTCAAATTACCTCTACCATTCTGTCGGATTACCTTACATCCACATAACAAACATATGTATATGCATATATAGTATATATTCTTGCATACATTATGATAATTATAGAGACATTTAACGTCTTTATAATTATCATATTCTGTTGGATATAAAATTATCCATTATTTGATTGATACTGTCGACATGTGGGATCACATTATATTCGTGCCTAAATACGAATGTGTGAGTAGAGAGGGCCAGCAAAGTGTACGATAAAGAACTCCTGCCTCCCATGAAAGGATCGTTAGCTAACCTTTCTATCTCATCCATCTTGTGTCTGGTCTTTTCCTACTTGGTTTACTGGCCCATGGGCACCAATCGGTTAGTTTTTTCTCCCATTTCTTCTTGCTAGGTGACCAGCCCATCTCCATTTTTGCTGCTTAATTATTTGTATAATATCCTTCACTCTAGTCCTCTCTCTGATCCATGTTGATCTTTTTCTATCTCTAGGGAGTTATCCCTAGCATTGCTCTTTCCATGGCTCTCTGTGCTATTCTGAGTTGGTTAATTTCCATGTTTTGCATAAGTCATGGCTGGTATTATGCAGCTGTTTTATACTTTTCGCTTTAGGCACATTGGCAAGGTGCTATTCATGCCAAATGCTTTCCAACCTATCGTAATGCGTCGTTATATTTCGCAGTCATGGTCTAACTTTATTACCTGTCATAGGTAGATGTATTCATCAACCTCTTTTAGAGTCTCTCCTATCTTTATGGTCTTTTTGGGGACTTGGGGCCAGTCAGTCTGTAGATTGCTGCTTCCTGGCACCTAGTCAGTAGGCCATTGGTTCTCAAACTGTGTGTTGTGGCACACTATCATGTTGCAACTATCTCCCATGTGTGCCGCATAAATTTTTCCAAACATGCATTTCGAGCCATGAACATTGTTAAGTATCATGAGTTATTCCCCTTAGACAGAAGAGTTCTTATCCACTTCCGCTAAGGGGCACTGTGAGGGAGCTCGAGAAGCCATGTGTGTGTATTGTGGCCACGGTCATTATTTGAATAAAGGACCTGTAAGTACGTAATCTTTTGTTGCATTTTTAATTTGTTAATATCTGTCATTAAAGCAAGATTACAAACGTGTCCAGTACAAGTATTGTGTCTGACCCGCTTCAACCACAGAGTTACCAATCTAGTAGTTTTATAACTAGATTTTGTGAGATCTCAACCTTTTTATCGACGGGTGAAAGGAAAAAGGGTGATGAGCACGTATATCAGTATGCTGATATGAAAGTTTCGTTCATTGAATACTGAAATGATTTTGTGTAATTCATTTCATTTTTCAAATCAAATATATTTGGCCATCAACTTTATTTTATAAGGAAATAAGTTATATTTTTAATAAAACAAGTTTCTTCCTATGACTTTTTTTTTTCATACCGCATAATGTCAGTGGTGATTTTTGTTAAGTTGAGATTTTGAAAAAACTTAAAATTAGGATACTTGAATTAATAAAAAGAAATTACCTAATAAAATCACTTTTGGCTCCTTATTGCAATCCACATAAATAACCCTGTCATTTTTTATGGGTATATGCAAGAAGAAGAAGAAGAAGAAGAAGAAGAAGAAGAAGTAGTAGAAGAAGAAGTAGTAGAAGAAGAAGAAGAAGAAGAAGAAGAAGAAGAAGAAGTAGTAGTAGTAGTGAGGATGATGATGATGATGATGATGAAAAGGGAATGAAAGGAAGAAATGGAGAATTTCTTGTCTTTCTTTTTTTGTCAGCACAAAGAAGAATTGTATGTTTGAAAGAATTTCTATAGAATTCTAAATTCTGTTATTGCTAAACAGATGAATACAATGCTGACCAATTCTTGCATTCCTGCAATTCCATTGGAGAGCAACAATGTCTTGCAATGATGCAAGAAAGAAAGTGAAGTCCAAAATATTTGGAATTCTTCAAATACTTTCTCCCTAGCCACAAAATGGATGAGTCTAGCAAATAACAGTGAATTCTGTCGATTAATTCACAAATTACACAGACTCGGATCAACTGCTACGCAAATTCTAGTCTGAAATGGCAAAAAAATAATCTGTACCCCATTTTGACTCAAGCCGGTTAAGGTTTGTTTTTGGTGCAACATTGTTCTTCTAGAAGAATTCTTTTTCTTTCAATTTTAGGTGCTTTCAATCAATTAGACCAACGTTGGGAAACCTTTGTGCCTCTGTGAGCTGGATCACGTATTAATAAGTGGATGGTAGGCCAGATAAATGCCATAAAAAAGGCTTGAAATATGGGAATTATCCATTTAAATAAATCTAGTTATATTTTGCCTCAAATCAATGAATAACGCATGTTAGAAAATCATTTGTGCTTAACCAAGGATGCCAATTAATAATCAAAGAACTTAATTTAGTCAACATTTATTTCAATCAGGGCATCTTTTGAATCTATTAAAAGGACACAAAGAATCTTAAAAACATAAACAGTAAGCATAGTATCCCAATATTTGCTTGTGGGCTGGTCAAAATCCCTTCGCAGGCCAGATCTGGCTGCAGGCTGTAGGTTGCTGACCCCTGAATTAGACCCTAGCTCCATCTGCAATTCTTTTAGTTTTTAGAAAAAATTTTTGAAAGGTTTTACAGGAGGGGGTGGGGGGGGGTTCTATTAACAATGTCACTATAATGATAAAGTGGGCACTTACTCTTTGCCATTTTTAAGGCTTACATGAATTATCTTCTCTTCTGGTTACTTTCTTTAATACATCAACCCCAATCCTAAAAATGTATTTTTGACTGTATTTTAAATAAAAAGTAATCATTAAATTAACTAATTTTTATCAATGAAAATAACAATAACACAATAAAACTACAGATAATTACTTTTTAATCACTGCTACCCACAACACTGGATTATTGCCGGGTTTAGGTTATTCACGCGTTCTGTCATTTATATGTATCTATCTATGTGTCCGAACTTCGCCCAGTCCCAACCATTCATAGTAGAAATTTAAAATTTTGCACACACTCTCCCCTCAAAGGTTAGGGAAAATGTTTTGTTTTGATTTTTGAAAATTCCCCCTAAATAGGTTTTTAGAGGCATGTTCAATATGCAATGTATGTTTATGCTAAATTGGTCACTAGTTTGTGCCTGCTTGTTTTTTGAAAATTCTGGTCTTTTTTAGTGATCACAGCTGAACAAAAGGCGAGAGAACTTATTCATTGATCACCTCTTTTTCCAACTTTTAATTGATCACTCCCAACACAGCATATATGGGTGTCAGTGATTCATAATTTGCCTTGGAATGCTGCGTAACATCGACATCTTTAGAGAGAAATATGCCTCTCCTTTTCATTTCTCTCTCGAAAGCATTCAGTACTTAATTGATCACCCCCAACACAGCACTCAGTCAGAACCAAAGACAAGCACAACTAAGAAGCACTCGGAGAGTGCATACCTCTGCAGATGCTGTATACCAACTAAAAGCTGAATGAAAATAAAATATCAAAAAACAAGGTGCAGAACTTTAAATAAGCAAATATTAAGTTACTTCCCTTGATATTTAAATGTAGCTCTTTTATTAACTATTCGTTTTTTAACCTCTTTTCGTGCAGAAAAATAAAAAATATCTCTGAATCAAAAACAAATTCCTGGATCTGACCCAAAATTCAATCATTTCTGTTGGATATTTAGGCAGCCGTGGGCGGGGGTCACAGATTTGACCTCCACAGGTGTTGAAAGTTATAAGCATGATATCAACAAACTGCAAGGTGTCAGGGATCGGAAGACACAACAGGTGTTCAAAAGTCATAAACAGGATATTGACAGAACTTGCAGGTGGAACTTACAGGTGGTGCCTGTTATCTCTTTACCACAGCACAATGTATTTGATGCAAATAATAATATATCATCACATTTTTATAAACCAAGTTTTCAGTCTTCCTTTTTCTCCAAGTTCCCCGGCCCTGTTGGCTGGGGCATAGAATATACGCCGAATGCACTCCCTGCAGAGGGGTAAGACCCCCCCCCCCAAAAAAAACAGGCGCCACCAAAGTTGCAAGACTTTAATTTTAAAAAATAACCGTTTACCAAACTTGCAAGACTCTAATTAAAAAAGAAATAACCGTTTACTGAAGTCGCAAGACACAATTTTGGGGATTATAAACTGATTTCGGCATTAAATGACTTATCAAGGGTTGATATGCCGCTAAACAAATCAATCAATCAATCAATCAATCCAAGTTCTCCAAGGATTTTCCTCCCATGAACAAAGATGGTTATACAACACTTCTTCCGTAGCTCATTGAAATTATTTGAGAACTTTTCAAGATATTGTGTGAACAGACAGATCGATGGACAGACACGAGTGAATACGTATGGCTCTCTCCCATCTTTATTTGTAAAAGATGTGTGGGCAGAGAATAAAGAAATTTTTTCTTAGCTCAAACTCAGCTCAAACTCAGAGCTTTTGTTGAACAATCAAATCCAGATCAACTCTACACATTTACATTAAATTATTTGTTGTCGTATCTTGTTTTGGCATTGAATGAAGAGAACGGCACGTCTGCAACTAAGAGAAAAAGAAAACAAAACGCTCCCCACCCATTATCAAAGAGATCAAACGATTCAGAAGTGAGTGGATAAGATAAAAAAAAAAAAAATTCTATTATGTTTGAAATTTGATTAGCTGGATGGTCTGATCACAGTATTTGCAATGAAAGGACTAACTTGATCAGATAAAAAGAAAAGTGGAAACCTTGGCCTTGTGATGGATATGACAAAACTTTTTCAAGACAGCAATCACACATGGAAAAGAAAATCACTGTTGCACACGTGAAAACTTGCAAAGAGAAAAGTTATTTAAAATAAAACCAAACAACAATCTTGATGATTATTGGATGAAGTATTGTAACACACCACTTTTTATTAAATTGGACTACTTTTTTACCTTCGTCCTAATTTTAGTTGTTTTAATCACTTCTACCCACAACACTGGTTTTTGGGTTTAGGTATTTATGTGTTCAGACATTTATATGTATGTATCTATCTATCTATCTATCTATGTATCCGGACTTTGCCCAGCCCTAACCATTCATAGTAGAAACTTGAAATTGTGCATACACACTCCCCTTAATGAGCAGGGAAAATGTTCTTTTTTTGTCTTTTGAAAATTCCTCTCCAAAATAGGGTTTTAGTGGGGGGTTCAAATTTCAATGTAAGCTTATGCTAAATTGGTCACTAGTTTGTGCCTGCTTGTTCTTTGAAAATTCAGACATTTTGTAGTGATCACAGTCCAACTGTTTAATTGATCACCCCCAGCACAGCATATATGGGTGGCAGTGATTCATAATTTCCCTTGGAATGCTATTTTTTTTTTATTAATTTGGGCCACTAAAAGTAGTTTGTTACAATACTTCATGTAAAACAACATAACCATAGCACTGAGAGTCGGTTGTAGGGAGTGAGTTTATAAGTGTGAACTAGCTTCTGTTAATCCATGAAGTCTTTGTGGCCAATTGGTAAAAAGCAGCTAGGCAATGAGTTCAATTCTCACTGAAGGCTTACTCTTTATTTTCAATTGCACTGTTATTTGTTGCCTTAGAAACTGTGGCTCGAATTAATAAGTTATATAAAAAACAGAAAAACAACTAAAATTAGGATGAAGGTAAAAAACTGGTCAAATTTAATAAAAAACAAACATGTGTATTAAAAAGCCAGGTACATCACCTGTGCATGTCCCTAACAATATATATTTGGTATAATAATGTAATGTAGACTTAATCATTCTGTTGAAAACATATAAAACTAGAAAGCACTCAGAGAGTGCATACCTCTACCAACTAAATATTAAAAAACAGGGTCGAGAACACAATTCTCGCAATATGTACAAATATTGAGTTATTTCCTTTGAAATTTAAATTTAGTTAAATGCTCGTTTTTAACCTTTTTTTCATGCAGAATAATACAAATATCTCTCAATCGAAAAGAAATTGCTGCACCCTTCAACAAAATTTCATTGAAATTCATTGAGAACTTTTGGAGGTTTTGTGTGAACAGACATGAGCGAATGCACAAATGTATGGGAAAAAAATTGAAAACTATCACTCAAGCAAAAAATATACCTGGACCCGCTCCGTTAACTTTTGGAGATATCATGTGGATGTTGTCAACATGTTAATATATCATACACAAAGAAAGATAACTCTGTTAGCTTTTTTTGTTAATGATCAGTAGTAGAACTCTCCCATTTCGGGAGTCCCTTTTCTCTGATATTTTTCTGTCTTCAAAGGTCAGTTAGCGCTTCGCCATCCTAGCGTGTAGACGTGAACATTCGAGCGTAAATAAAAGTGAATTGAAGACCCCAAGAAGTGTATGCATTTATATTGTGTTATATCGAACTTGATGGCAGACGAGTGGATCTACAGGGTCTAACAGACGGATGGACTGACGGAAGGACATGGGTGAATATATATACCTCTCCAACTTTGTTGTCAAAGGTAAATGAAGGTTGTTATAGATAATAAAAAAAAAATTTTCCTCACCCAGTAATTCTGTTGTGCAACCAACCATCAAGATGGTATCCACATTCTGCAACCATTTGAAGACATTGTTATTAGATTTCCCCAGGTAATGGCATCGATTCTTTCTTTTGAATCTAACTCAAGTAAACACTTTAACGATTAGTATCGACAGTCTTTCTTTCATTATATCTATGCCAACAAGCACTTAGATAGGCAGTACTTTTTATACCTTCCACATGTTAAAGAAATATTTTGATGCAATAACTATCCCTGCCACATGTTAAAGAAATATTTTGATGCAAAAACTATCCCTGCCACATGTTAAAGAAATATTTTGATGCAAAAACTATCCCCACCACATGTTAAAGAAATATTTTGATGCAATAACTATCCCTGCCACATGTTAAAGAAATATTTTGATGCAATAACTATCCCGGCCACATGTTAAAGAAATATTTTGATGCAATAACAATCCCTGCAACATGTTAATGAAATGTGTAGCAGGGAGTTTGTTTATGTTTGGGAACTAGTAGTATTAAGAAGTGGCAGGTAATGGCAGGGAGGGCTTGATTTTCCTAAAATTTTCACTGTTGCCCCCTATTTTCCTGGCTTGTACTAGGTACTCCAATGAGTTTTTACAGGAAGATCTTATACATCTTCTGCCTGTTTCCCCTTATATGTCTTGTTATTCTGAACATTTTGATATCTCATTTGTCTCTCTACTCCTATTAGTTCACTAATTATGATTATTTATTCATTTGTGAAATCGCTGCAAATTGAACACAAAACTGAAGAACATCTATTTTTCTACTAGGTGATATTGGTTCCAAAGACATACAACGAAAAAGCAGGTGTCAGCAATTATTTATTTATAGACACCTTTTTTTTCGACCACAGTAATAAACTGTCACAGCGTAGTTTGGGCACTGTAAACACATTAAATTGAAAATTCGCTGTAAAATTTATTTTAAGTCAAACAGTGACAAATAAGACACCAACAGATTCAGTATTGGACATTCTTTATTATGGCATGCATAACAGTTTTGTATTAGTCAACCTTATGGAGAATGAACACTTGAGAAACAGGGAAAAATTAGCGTTATTGCAACATTTTCACCCAAAAAACTGACTGTTTGGACTACTACTGTACAGCAATACCGTAACCATACTACATCAAAACCCACAATAATCTAAACTGCACTATTTAAGGTATTGCTGTGTATCCCAGCAATGTCCCAGGAGTCTCAAAAGAGTTAAGATAGACATACAAACATGAAGACAAGCCACCAGTTCAAAGGTCCCAAAAGTCAAACAAAACACAATAAATATTTATAGAATACTTTACACTTCCCTCTCTTCTAATCAGTAACCAGGGGGTAGCTGGATATTTGGGGGCCGGGAGGGACCCCCTCCAACATTTAGTGAGATTTGTTATTGTCAGTAGAAATGTAGTGGTGAACTAATATTCATAGCACTTTTGGGGAGCCCCCTCCACCTCCATTTGGGAGTGGGTGAAGGGTGTAATAAGTTTGATTGTCACTGGGTGCCCCACTACTGTGCAGTCTGACACAAAATAAGGGTCCAGTTTAGCATGATACTTACATTGTAAATTGAATCCCCCAATAAAAACCTGAAATGTTTTGAAATTTTCAAACTAATTTGCTCTGGGGTCCTATTAGTACACACAGAAAATCTCATGGTCTATTATAGTATGATCTAATTTCTATGATCAGCTCTGCTTCAACTGACAGCTTTGTGGTTGAATCATCTTTGGGGAATGCTTCAAGATAGCCTTTCTATCTGTTACAGTAAGATTGTAGAACTAGTGATTTTGTGAAATCCATGAATATTTCAGTAATTTCATGAAATCCCTAGTTTCACAATCAGTGTAGTAATGGTTAACAAACTTGCGATGCTGACCATTACTGCTGTAATGACTTTGATCCTCATTGGGTGCGCCACTTCTGTGGCCTTGTGTGCAACTTAGCCAAACTTAAATATCAAGTATATTCTGCTTCAGTATTTACAGTGTATATACAGCTTAGTTTGATACAAGGCCACAGTAGGGGGCACCCAGTGAGGATCGTATGGTCAGCATCATAAGCTTGTTAACCATTACTACCCTGATTGTGAAAGTAGGGATTTCATGAAATTACTGAAATATTCAGGGATTTCACAAAATCCCTAGGAATTAAACAAAATTACTAGTTTCCACAATCTTACTGTAACATTTGTACAAGGACAGGCAAAATAATTAAATGAAGCTAGAGTAGTTTTCCTCGTGGAAGTTATTATTTCCAAAATCATAGTGAGTTATAACAAGGGTGGAGGATCGATCCTAAAATACCAATCTAGCTTCAAAATCGCTGGATTTAGCTCCAAAATAGTTACATCTAGCACCAAAATAGCTAGATTTAGTTCCAATATACCAATCTAGCTTCAAAATTGCTAAATTTAGTTTCAATATAGCTATATCAATTGTAGCCTAGTTATAACACGGTTGGCTTTCTTGAATCCCAACACCCACATTATAAGGGGGGACTCCTGTATTTAGGCAGTATCATTTATTATACCATCTTCACTATGATTTATAATATACTAAATATTTCGGGGTTTTTTTTATTTTAAAGTGATTTGCATTTTTAACAATTTTTATCTGATTTTGTCTGCAGAGCAGATGTGATAACGAATTTTCTTTCTTCAAATTTTATCTCATATGAATGAAATCTAGAAGTGCAGGCAAGTTGAGCTAAAATTATCTTCACAGTTTTGATTCTTTTTTCTTTAAAAAAACAAAAATTAAAACTTAATCTGATGAATGACACGGTTAAAGAGAAACCAAAATTGACAAAGACCAGGGGTGTAGCTGAGGGAGGGTTGGGGGTGGGGCGATTTTACCCCCCACCCCTCTAAATGGAGGCAGGGGGGCCTAAAAAGCTTTATGAATAGTAGTTCACCTACTGCATTTCGACTAACATTATAAAATAACAAATCTCACTAAATCTTGGAGGGGGCCCCTCAAGGAGCCTAGCCCCTCGGCCCCCAAATCTCAAGCCAAAGTATTACCAAAAACTTGGAAAATAGAGTAGAAAGGATAAGAAATGACCTCTAATGACCTTGAATGACCCCCAAGGTCAACATCGCCTAGCTTGTTACCTTCGA
>VCCN01005215.1:410003-420483 GCA_006491835.1 Architeuthis dux | reverse complement strand
CAAATATATTTCTTAATATGCTGTCATACAATAAAGTTTGAGAACCACCATTTTAATGTTTTAATTTCATATATGCAATCATTTTTGACAGCACAGGTACAAATTATGCATTGCATAAATCTCCCGCGCTTGTGTCCTCAGTAATTCATGAGGAACAGATGTGCAAAGCAGGTGATATATAATTACAGGTGATATATAATTAGTTCTGGTTAGTGACTCAATCGAAACCGTCACGTAACCAATGTCTTTTGTCAGCATGCCGTGTTGGGAGTGATCAATTAAAAGATTGGAAAAAGGGGTGATCAATGAATAACTTACACAAACTAAGGAACCAATTTAGCATAAACTTACATTGTAAATTGAACCCCCAACTAAAAACCTATTCTGGGGAAGAATTTTCAAAAAAGTACAAAACTTTTTTTCTAGATATAATAAGAGTAAATGTTTAAATTTTCAGCCCTCGAACTCACTAAACACTTGATAGCCAGCCTGCAAGACTCACTTGAAAACTGAAGAAATCTACGTCGAGAGCTTGGGTGACAGTTTTGGTTCATAGTTTCTAATTAGTCAATTCTAGAAATTAAACTAATTCAAAATTCAAAAACAATCGCATTCTCAATCAATTATTTTCAACAAAAATACCACCTGCCAAATGTTCTTGAGATTTTTGTTTTACTTTTTCAATTCGAACAAAAAGAAAGCACCATTGTTTTCAGAATGAAATATGAATTTTTTAAAAATGTACAGGCACTCCTCTACATACAAACGTTCAAGTTACAAACTTTCAGAGATACAAACAAACATAGTTTCTATAGTTTTGAAAAGGGTCATTAATATTTAAATGGTTCTTCGGACAATTGAACACCTTCTTGTTATTTGTGTGGTAGACACAATGTTTCGTCCGATCCATTCTTCGGCCTTCTTCAGGTGTAACATCTGAGTGTGATGGGTTAAACAGAACTTATGTTTAAAGGGGGTAACCACTATAGAACATGGCCCGGGTGTTTCTGTGTCTTTGTCTTGTCGGGTTTAGATCTGTGGAGAAGCGGAAGCAACATCAGGTTGAAATCCACACTTGTCTGGCTAATGCATTTAGTAGACATTTTGATGTGAGCTGCCTCTTTGATTTTTCTCTGCTCCCAACAGCTTTCTCTGTCAATAATCTGGACTTCTTATCAGTAGTAGAGCTGAACTGTAAGATATTCTGAAGAAAAAAAAGACTCCAGTCCATCCTCTATTCCGACTGAAGATGATTACTGGAACTTTTGTTGATTGATTAATGTGTTTAGCGGCATATCAACCCTTGATGGGTCATTTAATGCCGAAGTGATGGTTTCGATTGAGTCACCAACCAGATCTAATTATATATCACCTGCTTTGCACATCTGTTCCTCGTGAATTACTGAGGACACAAGTGCGGGAGATTTATGTAATGCATAATTTGTACCTGTGCCATCAAAAAAGATGGCATATATGAAATTAAAACATTAAAACGGTGGTCCTCAAACTTTATTGTATGACAGCATATTAAGAAATATATTTGACTTGCCCAGGTTTATTGATTGATTGATTGATTGATTGATTTGTTTAGTGGCATATCAACCATTGATGGGTCATTTAATGCTGAAATCAGTGTAAATTCCAAAAAAGTAGTCTTGTGACTTTGGTGAAAGGTTATTTTTTTTTAACTAGAGTCTTCCGACTTTGGTGAAAAGTTGTTTTTTTTAAATAGTGTCTTGCGACTTTTTGGTGAAAGGTTATTTTTTTTTTACTAGAGTTTTGCGACTTTGGTGAAAGGTTATCTTTTTTTTATTAGATTCTTGTGACTTCGGTGAAAGTTACTTTCCCTTAACTAGTGTCTTGTGACTTTGGTGAAAGGTTGGTTTTTTTTAACTAGAGTCTTGTGACTTTGGTGAAAGGTTATTTCTTTTTAACTAGAGTCTTGCGACTTCAGTGAAAGTTACTTTTCCTTAACTAGTGTCTTGTGACTTTGGTGGAAGGTTATTTTTTTATTTTCTAAATAGTGTCTTGGGACTTTGATGAGAGGTTATTTTTTTTAACTAGACTCTTGCGACTTTGGTGAAAAAACAGGTGGCCCCTGATTTGGGGGGGGGGGGAGTCTTAACCCTCTGCAGGGGATGCAGTTGGCATATTCTAGTCCTCAGCCAACAGGGCTGTGCAACTTTTGTATTGTATATATAATAATTAATAAAATAAAAATGGAAAATGTATATATTTAGTAGAATGAAATAAACCAGTGCGTATCTCTTCATTCTCCGCCATGACACAATATTTTTCTAAACCAAGTTTCGAGTCTTCCTTTTTCTCCAAGTTCAGGATTTTCCTCCCGTGGAACAAGATGGATATACAACACTAGCACAACAATATAACAGACTGCCCAGGCCTAGGAAAACACAAGGCCAGTTGCCCTGTTGGGAACAGTCTGTTGGCTCTCATTGTCTCTCTCCCACTCTTCATTCTCCGCCATGACACAATATTTTTCTAAACCAAGTTTTGAGTCTTCCCTTTTCTCCAAGTTCAGGATTTTCCTCCCGCGGAACAAGATGGCTGTATAACAAAAGAAGCCATTTGCATCTTCTCCTCATAAAGAAAGAAATTGTTGTTACATTAATAAAACATTTGTTGTTTTCTGACTTGACGAAACAGTGGAAGGATAATAGCAGCTGCGCAAAGTTGCATTTCCGTTAAGTGTCTTAGCGTCTGACTTCTATTGCAGCTGAGGCACTTGTAGATCATTTTCTCCAGGATCTTTCCACACAGCCTTGTCTGTTCATTCTTGGCTTAATAATCTATTTTGGCAACTAATTCCATTCTTCTGTAGTTCTACTTAAGAATGCTGGCAATCACACAATCGCTTACAAGAGATTTTGTATTGTTCATATCATAATTTAGCCAATTTATTAGAGACTGTCAACCAAAACTGTCAACATTGGTTTCTTCAGTTTTCAAGTCAGTCTGGCTGGCTGGCTGGCTGGCTGGCTGGCTAGGTAAGTATGGATCACGTGTACAGATCACACCAATGGACCTAGAGAGCTGAAAATTTAAACATTTACTCATTTAGAGAAAGACCATGACTGCGAAATAAAACGATGCATAACGATAGGTTGGAAAGCATTTGGAATGAATAGAGACATTCTGAAGAGCACCTTGCCGATGTGCTTAAAGTGTAAAGTATACAACGGTTGCATAATACCAGCCATGACTTACGGATGCGAAACATGGTAATTAACAAAACGAGCTGAAAACCAACTTAGAATCGCACAGAGAGCCATGGAAAGAGCAATGATAAGTGATAGAAAAAGATCAACATAGATCAGAGGGGGGACTAGAGTGAAAGATATTATACAGATAATTTAAACAGCAAAAATGGAGATTGGCTGGTCACCTAGCAAGAAGAGACAATAGATGGGGGAAAAGACTAACCGACTGGTGCCCATGGGACCGTAAACACAGTAGCAAAAGACCAGATATAAGATGGAGGGACGAGATAGAAAAGTTTGCGCGTAGGACATGGCAGAGGTTAGCACAATCTAGGTTGTCATGGAAGGAGATGGGAAAGACCTTTGTTCAGCAGTGGACTTATAACGGCTGATGATGATGATGATGATGATGATGATGATGATGTCTCCACCAAAATAGGTTTTAAGTGGGGGGTTCAATTTACAATGTAAGTTTTTGCTAAATTGGTCCCTCAGTTTTTTTCGGCAGACTTCAGACTTTTTAGTGATCACAACCCAACAAAAGGTGAGAGAAGTAATTTATTTATTGATCACTCCTTTTTCCAATTTTTTAAGTGATCACCCCCAAGACGGTTGCTGCCAAAAGACGCTGGTCACGTGATGGTTTCTATTGACCGACTAACCAGACCTGTTCATAAATAAGCTTAAAAACGAAGTAATAACTTGACAAAACTGCTTTATCAAATTACAGGAACTCCCAAATTAATGTGGTTTCATTCAGTCATGGTGAAGGAGTGGAGTGAAGACACCAGTGTAAGTAACAAGCAAGACAAAGAGTGAAGGCAAGTAATAAGTTTTCTCATATGAATTTAAGAGTTAATATTTTATAACTGGACTTATATTAGTTTTGACTTCTATTTATCTATTGCATGCACAGCCTGCTTAGGCGCAATATTTGTTCTATTGTTCAGTTTCACTTAATGCAGTTTCAGTTAAAGTCGTGATTTTCAGGAACGTAACCACAACATTCATTGGGAAGTTCCTGTAACTATCAATGTCAGTCACAATTTTGATTAAAGAAAACATGAAAAGCTAAAATATATTCTTATAAAATAGCCCTGTTTTTTAGTAACACTTGCTTTAATTCCTGACCACTGACAATCCCTTTTGTTGGATATTTAGGTGGCTGTGCACAGAGGTCAGAGATTTGACCCCCACAGGTGGTGAAAGATAAACAGGATATCGACTGCAAGGTGTCCAGGACCGGAAACAGACAAAATGGGCATTCAGGGGTTGTAGGCAGGATATTGACCTGCCTGCAGGTGGTTGCTTTCGAACCCCATAAAAGAAGAGAGAGACACAGGATGCCCGCAGAGACAAGCAGAGAGGCAGACAGCAGCTTGGCCTGGGAAAGCGCAGGCACAGTTCCCCTGTTTGGAACAGTCTGTTGGCTCTTGTTACCTCTCTTCCCCTCTTCATTCTCCGCCACGACACAATGTATCTTATGAAATAAAAATATATCCTCATATTTTTATAAACAAGTTTTGAGTCTTCCTTTTTCTTCAAGTTCAGGATTTTCCTCCTGCGGACCAAGATGGCTATACAATACTTTTTCCTCTTTTACAATGCATTTCCATTGTAAAATCAATTGCAAGGCATTTCTATAGTTAAACGCTGCTAAAAATAATAATTATACTGATAATTATCCTATTCTTTTGGTAACACTTGCCATAATTCCCGACCACTGATAATCCCTTTTTTACTCATTTTCAATCCAGATCTTATAGCAAACCATTTACAATGAATTTCTATAGTAAAACACTGCAACAAAATAATGATTATACTGTTCTATATAACCATATGCGTATCCAACCATATGCTAGGAAATAGTGTTCGGGGGAGTGGGGGGGGGGGCCGTCTCCCGGGCCTACAAATATCTAGCTACACCTCTGATAGTATTGCATTCTGATCTTTGTAGGACATCCTACCAATGTTTAAAACTAGGTTATCAATTACCTGAACAAAAAGATTATACATATGAACAGCTTTTTTTAAAGGTCTCAACTGAAGATCATTTATGTGATAAAGCAATTTTGTTCAAATATACATTAAAAAGTGGGTGTCTGATTCATGAAGAATAGCATCCTTTGATAAATGGCAGAATTAACAAAGTCTGGATAGAAAGAGTGAAGGAAAAATGAATCTAAAATCAAAGGCTACGTGACAAACTAAATAAAATAAGCCACAACTAATAATAAAATAGGGTAAAGATTCGGAAATGAGGATAATGCCAAAAAACGTTGTCACAGCACAGTATACTTTCAAGCATATGCGCCTATCATGGTATGTCGAGGGGTTAAGGTCAAACAGCAGATTATGCACCGAGATGCAGAAAACGGATTAAAAAACAATATTAAAATAAATGTTTCGTACAGAATAAACAAACTAGGTAACAAAAAAGACAAAAACTTTTGGTGGGCAATAATTGTAGTTTTATCAAACAATAAAACAGGAAATATTCCGGAGATAGAAAATAGTCCGATTGACCGCTGAGGGAAAACTCTGGGAGAGAAAAACAGTCCTATTGAGGAAGCTCAAATAGTGGGGTTTCAAAATGTTCAAATGGTTTAAAAATGTTGATTTTGGTCCACAGCCTTTTAGAAAAGGCAAAGGAAAGAAGAAGAGCCTATACCACCTCGAAGATCGTGTCTCCCTTCATCGGATTTAAAAACACTGCGTCAGTCCACTTTCATGTCTCCGTCCCACTCCACCGCTCGGGTGGAACTGCTCTCTCTGTCTCTGCCTTTTTTCCTGCCTCCACGCCGAATTCAAATCCCGGGGAAACAGGATCTTCCCAGAATCTTTCCTTTGTCTTTCGCACCAATTTTCTAACTCCCAGACAGACAAGATTCTCTGTTTACATTTTCTTTTGTCGTTCCTCAAGGGATGTAACTCAGATGGACGATCCAAGAGTTATAATGTAATTTTAAAGAAGTTTTTGGTGCTTTCAATCAATAAGACCTTCGTTATCCCCCCCGAAAAGTGTCAGTTTTGAAAGAAAAAGAAGAAATTTAAAGATTTTAGGAGGGAGATTTTATTTACAATATAATTATAATGCTAAACTGGGCACTTACTTTCCAACATTTTTACAGAAGTACAGCTTACATGAATTATCTTCATCTTCTTCCAGTTACTTTCTTTAATATCATCATGCAGTCTATAAACAGGGAACTTACTTTTTGGGCCATTTTTAACATGTGGTCTCTATTTTCACATTCCCAGGCTTAAAATAAATAAATATGTATCTTCACACTCCAGGGCAGACACTTCATAAGCTGGTTTTTTTTTGGTTTTTTTTTTATGTATGACAACCCCCAAAACAGGACGTCATTTCAAAGCCCTAATTGATTGATTGATTGATTTGTTTAGCGGCATATCAACCCTTGATGGGTCATTCATTGCCAAAATCAGTTTAAAATTCTGAAAGTTGGAGGTTTTTTTAAAAAATAGGGTCATTTTTTTTAAAAAGACAGAATCAGGATTTGAACATTCAATTGTTTGCTAGCTGACTCAACAAAAAAATGTTTATAACGGATGTGATAAGAACTGGCCTGGAGGTGGATGGGCTCCACCAGGTTGTAATGGCCCAAGACACACTGTTATGAGATGAACAAATTATCGGTTGCTGCCTGGGTCAACAAGGTCCATGTCGCTGTCCACCAGGGTACAAGTGTACAACATCATCAGAGAAGCCATGGGCCAACATGAAGACCTGCTCACAATAGCCAAGAAGAGAAAAACTGAAGTGGTACGGCCATGTCACAAGAACCAATTTGCACGGCATCAGAAGAAGAGGCAGACAGAGGAAAAATGGGCCGATAACATCCTTGAATGGACCCAAAAAGGCTACGCTGAAACCCAGGCATTGGAACATGATCAACACAGATGGAGTGAGTTGGTGTGTTCATCAGTACAGCGTCTCCACAGCCAATCTCGGTTAAGGGACCAATGACAATGAAAAGCCATATGTGCCCAGTTTCATTGTAAATAGAGCCCCTTTATAAAACCTTTAAAAATTTCTGTTTTCAAAACTGACACTTACCTGAGGTAGTGAATGTCTCATTGATTGAAAGCATCAAAGATTTCTTCAGAAAATATTTTTTTAAACGGCTTTCGGAAATTATCTGAATCTTAACATAAAATAGATTAATCAAATTATCCTGAACACAAAACTATTATTGAAGTGAATAGCAGATTCAGACCAAATTGATTGCACTAAATGTTCTGTTAAAACTAAATGATCCACTTCTTCTTGACAGGGCAAAACAACACTCTTTACAAATTACTGAGAGAATAACATTCATGAACAAACTGCCAGTTCAACTCCATATCCAATGAACACACTTCTTGCTTCTAACATGTGCTAATTTATATAGACAAAAACTAATATGGCACCCTCTGTGGCTACAAAACATACAAGGGGGACAACTCCTATCTCATTAATGTTAACATGTTCATTTTAGATTATATAGATCTTTAAAAAGATCACTTGTCTTGTGATTTTTAAGATTTTGGCCCAAATGTTTTTTTGACTGAAGTTTACGATGGGAAAAATAAAGTAATTCTTACCTGAAAATATATCATTTCCATTTCAGTTTTTGTAAAGCCATCATTATTTCACCTTTAGAGCAAATCCTGGGGAAAAAAAAGAAAAGTTTTTCAGAAAATGTGGTCAAACGGAAAAGAATTTCAAACACTATTCAATCTATATTATAATGATCTGATTTCTGTATGTAACACAGCAAAAATGGCACATTGTAGCACAATTATTGTTAGCGCAATTATTGTTAGCACAATACAGTTAAAATGTTCTAACTTGGAGAATAAAGCAATTTCCAGTCCAATCAGGCCACCAGTTTCTGAGCAATTAATTTATTTAAGTAAAAATCGACAAAAGAATATCTGTCCTAGGGAGATAACTCCAGGTCTATTAACTGCTAATTACAGTTCTTTAGTTAATCCCCATGAAAAAATTCACAGACTTCCTATGAGATGATTTTTTAAAGAAAAGAAACAATTGAATTCGTTTCAGTGAAAAAATCCAATGTTACAAATGGTGGGCAGGAAATATTTTTTATCAGAAAACTTGTTACCTTTAAATGGAAGTGTCCATGGTTATGGACAGATAAACAGAAAAGTCACACTGTTCATTGTATGAGTAGATAAGAGGAATAAGCAAACATTTGAATATAAATTATATAAATAGGAAGTGACTTTAACATCAAACTTAAAGGCTGCTGAAGGCGGCTTTCATGTGTGTATGTTTAACTCTTAATGTTATAAACCACTGGAAGCTGTTCCTAATTGAGACTAGATCATTTCTGTGACGGAAACAAAGTTTGTTAAACTTATTATGTCAGATGGAATAAAAGAAAAAAAAACTTTACCTTAAGTTGAAAAGGCAGTAACTTTTATCAGTAGTTATTCCCCTTATTATTAACAGAGAAATTAACATCTAAATTGTCTTGCATAAAACTAAGAGTTAAAGCTCTGAATTGCACAGAGTGAAAAAGTGACCATTGTTTTAAGGATCTCTTTATCATTGGAGATTTCCTTTTAACCCATAAGAACCCACTGTGACACCGATGTCACATACAATTTAATTGATCTGCACAGTCTCTTATATAATATTATATTTTATCCTTTCCTTTAACTCATGAAGTGTACTAAGTGTCACATACAATTTAATTGATCTGGACAGTCTCTTATATAATATTATATTTTATCCTTGATTTTAACTCATGAAGTGTACTAAGTGTCACATACAATCTAATTGATCTGTACAGTCTCTTATATAATATTATATTTTATCCTTGATTTTAACTCAGATTTAATTAAGATTTTGCATTCCAAACACTGGATTACCTCCCTTATATTCACATTCACAGATACTGAATACCTCCATTGGATTTGAAAAGTCCCCCCATTAATGTTAATGTTTCTTCTCAAAATTATAGACAATATAATAATCTTATTAATACAATTGGAATGTAAAATAAACAATGACTTTATAATTATCCCTAATAATTAATACAAATTGGTTACGAGTTTTGTATCATTAACATCCTCTCTCATAGAGGGGTCATTTGAAGATCCCCCCCGCACCATTTAGTCAATTGAACATCCTCCCTCCCTAAAACAGTCTAAAGGGGAGGATAGTTAAAGTTAAAGAAGATATTATTAACTCATAGGAATACATAACTTTTTAAATGCTTTGTTTTATAGACAAAGTGAAAGAAGATATTGTTAACTCATATGAATGCATAAGAAAGAACACATATCACCCCTGAAGAAGTCCATAAAATGAGTCGGCTGGAACGTTGTGTTAACATCAAAGATAGGAAGAAGAGATTGGATTGTCCAAAAGAGAGTTAATGTTAATGATTCTTCTCAAAATTATAGACAAGTCTAGACCAACAATGTTGATTATAAACAAACCAATAATTTTTAGCTTTTAATCTGACAGCCATGAACATTTTTAAAATATTTACATCCACCTACACATAAGAATTTTCTAAATTGGGGGTACAGACAGACAGACCCTATTACAGAGGCCATAGTCCCACAGACTGTGCAAAAAAAGATGAATAAAAAATACTTGACGGCAAATAGGACAGTTTTTATGCAAATCTTTAAAAAAGGAAAGTTTCAATGCTGTACTAAACAGTGGGAAGTCTGATCTAGATAATGCCACTAATACGCTATGTGCATAATGGAGTCTAGAGTCGATTCAAAGCAGACGTATGACCAAGTGGGAATAAGTTTGGCAAAATGACAAATGCTGGTGCACTCAGAGCAAAAAGAAAAATGGTCTGGTAAAGAGGCTGTAATTAAATTCAATGTCCATCAGCAGTGACTCTGATGGAGAGAGAAGCCTCTTCAATAGATACAGTTAGTCTGATAAAACATGAAAGACACGAGAAAATATTGCATTCAATTTAGACTTGTTTCCAGAGGTGGCCCTAGGGTTCCTGGAGCCCTGGGCATGCTGAACCTCAGTGCCCTTTAAAGTATACTATTATCTTATTTATTAGAAACTGTCAATCATGACTGCCACCAAAACTGTCAACATAGATTTCTTCAGTTTTTGGTCTGGCTGGCTATCTATCTATGTATACAGGCCTTTCTTTCTATAAAATACTGACTCAGGATATATGAATTTTCACTATTAGAAACTGTCAACCAAAACTGGGTTTCTTCAGTTTTTAAGTTGGTCTGGC
>VCCN01005215.1:376229-389758 GCA_006491835.1 Architeuthis dux | reverse complement strand
ATCGGCTATCATAGATTTTTATTGGCTAAATTGGAAAAAAATTAAGCCAGATCTAGCCGGAAAATGGCTGATTTGGCAAACCTGCAGAGATGTAACTAAGCGATTTCTAAACAAACACAGCTTCACAGGCGATAGCAAAGCACTTAATGATAGCCACAGTAAAAATGACACAAAGTTTTCCTATCTATTTTTTTCTTTTTCAACTCCTGACTTTTGTGCCAATGTGTGTGTGTTTAAAGAATGTGTGTTGTTCACATGATTTACCAAAGGGACATCACACATTGACACAAAGGTCAGAGCTTGAAAGATAACATCCTGTCAGCTGGTCTCCGCAAAACGCTCAAACTGACAACTTGTTTTCAAGCCGAGGGTGACAAACGGCAAAATAATCGCTGCACAATCGGTGTAAATAGTCGAAAACTAAAAATGGTGGTTAAGCAATCAAAGTGAATGTGAGGGTGACCGATCGGGTAACGGCACAGAGAATGGAGTTCAAACTCTGGTTCTGTTCACTTAGCACTTATGCCCTTGGGAAAGGCATGAATCATTCTCTCCACACAGCCATCGGTAAAATAGTGCAGGGTGAAATGAGTGAACCCACTTTTCTAATTCATATATCGCAAATGTGAGCGAGTAAGTAGTAATGTAATTTTTAGGGGAGGCACAAAAGAATAGATTTCTAGGGGACAGATTTCGGGGCGGTGGCGCACAAGGATAGATTTCTAGGGTGGGGGTGCAAAAGGATAGATTTCTAGGGGAGAGGTGCAAAAGGATAGATTTCTAGGGAGGGAGGCACAAAAGGATAGATTTCTAGGGTGGGGGTGCAAAAGGATAGATTTCTAGTGGGGTGCAAAAGGATAGATTTCTAGGGGGGAGGTGCAAAAGGATAGATTTCTGGGGAGAGTGCAAAAGGATAGAGTTCTAGGGGGGAGGCGCAAAAGGATAGATTTCTAGGAAAGACATGAATCAAATGTGGTAATGTGAAGGGCACTACTTACTTAATCAAAGCAGTCATTCTCCACCCAGGCTACCCTGGGATGTTCACACAGTAAAGAACAGACAAACTGAGCGCAAATCCATGATATATATCATCATATTTTATAAACCACGCTTTGAGTCTTCCTTTTTCTCCAAGTCCAAGATGCATATACAACACCACAAATCTGTGACCCCTGCCATCTAACACTAGCTTGCTAACTATAAAGCAGAGCCTCCGGGGCACCCCTTAGCTCCCCCAGGACCTGGTGCAGTGCACCGGCTGAACCACCCTCTTGGAGGCCCTGCTATAAAGTTCTACAGCTACCCATGAAAAAGAAATGCGGGTGGGAGAACCTACTTGGCCCCCACCACCACAACCAGTTACCAAATGTATATGGCTCCAATGGTTCTTGGGCATTGGCTTTGAGAGATTTTCTTGAAAGAGAGCATCAAGCAGCCTAGAGTTGTGCGAAAATACTAAGAACACAAGACGTTCTGAGAATCAAAACCAGAAACTGTCTTCAGATGTTTCCATCAACGGACAGAAGCGTAAGGAGATTTAGAGAGAGAGAGAGAAAGAGGGGGAGATAGAGAGAGAGAGAGAGAAAGGAGAGAAAAGAGTGAGAGTTGTTAAGATTTGTTCCACAATCCAAAGTAGTTACCCTCCAAGAAATAAAAGGTTAGAACCATTGTTTTTATCTCAAATGATGTCTTTGTGTCTCTCATCAAAAGAACTGAGGCTTTTGTACTTCCCAAACTTGTTTTTCTCAAACTTATTAAAGTGAACAAAAAGTCAGACGTAAGTTTTCTTCTCCCGTCAGATGCCAACGTTCGATTCTTTTGACTGAAACATTAACCATTTCTGGTCCGTTCCAATCAATAAATTCTCTACTCATCTTCGTGCGAATATGGTTGACCACGAGTAACGCAGGAGGCGCAGAGTGGTTTTGGCTGAGGTTATTTTTGTTCACTTCACATTGATATTCTTGGTAAAGTCATGAATCCACTTCTCCCTGCACACTGTACTATTGCAAGATATCCCAGACACATTTCTACTTGAAGGAATATTATGTGGGATTCTGGGTAGGCAAATTGACACACAATCACATGACTGCACCAGGATGTTCATTAGATGTCACTTAGAACACTTCATGAGTTAAAATCAAGGATAATATATAATATTATATAAGAGACTGTGCAGATCAATTAAATTGTATGTGACACCGCTGTCACAGTGGGTTCTTATGGGTTAACAAAATATCTCATCATTGGCATGTTACAAGGACAGAGAAGAGAATGGGTTAATGAGCACTTAGCCAAACCACTCTCCCATAAATATCGTACCTGCCCAGGTAGTTGCAGCAGAAAAAGCTAATACCTCTCTTGACAGCGTCTAGTAAGAACTAGCATTCCAAGGAAAATTATGAATCACTGCCACACATATATGCTGTGTTGGGGGTGATCAATTAAAAGTTATGCTGTTATCATTAAAAAAAGTCTGAATTTTCAAAAACCAAGCGGGCACAAACTAGTGACCAATTTAGCATGAACTTACATTGAAAATTGAACCCCCCACTAAAACCCGGTTAGGGATGGGCAAAGTCTGGCTACATTGATAAAATTGAACCCCACCTCTAAAACCCTACTTTGAGGTGGAATTTTCAAAGAACAAAAAAAAAGCATTTTCCCTACTCACCGAGGGGAGTGTGTGTGCAAAATTTCAAGTTTCTACTATGAATGGTTAGGGTTGGGCAAAGTCCGGATAGATAGATAGATAGATAGATAGATAGATAGATAAATAGATAGATAGATAGATAGATACATATAAATGTGTGAACACATGAATAACTTAAATCCATTTTGGGAAGCAGTGATTAATATATAAAAATCTTATCAACATATTGTGTTTTGATTTTTTCACAATGGCAGTGCCAAACTCACTAGAATATCTTGTATAGCAGAGCTTATATATTCTTGATTTCAAATTAAAAGATCACAATACCCTATTGCTTTTATCCATTAGGCCACAATCAGTAGTCGCCAAGCAATGATATGTCCTGGAAATAGTTTATAGTTTCTATTAGGTTTTTTAGGTGTGCCCACATTGCTTAGTAGATTATTCGACATTTACAACACGTCAACTGAATACATTAGTCAGTGCGGATTTCAACTTGATGTGGCTTCCACTGCTCAACAGACCCAAACCCGACAAGATAAGGACAAAGAAACACCCGAATCCTACATTATAAGGGTTACGCCATTTGAAATTAAAAGAAAATTCTGTTTACCCCATCACACTCAGATATTACACCTGAATAAGTCTGGAGAATGGATTGGTCAAAACATTTACAACACAAACAACAAGAAGGAGTTCAATCATCTGAAGAACTATTCAAATGTTAATGAACCTTCTCAAAACTATAGAAAACATTGTGTTAACAACACAAACAACAGGAAGGAGTTCAATCGTCCGAAGAACTGTAGAAAATATATTTATTCTATTTAATTACCTCAACGCTAAACTTGTCTGATTTGAGCAACGTACAATTTCTAAGGCTTTTCTTTCTGTTTTCTGTGTGATGATGTTGAAATCTTAGAATGAGATTATTGAATACAGTATCACGTTGATTTGTATATTTGTTTTTTTCATGACAATACCTTCTTCAACAAAAATATACAAAAGGTTTTTTATGAAGTACTAGTCCATGAATTGTCGTTTCGGTGACAGTTATCATAAGTGTACAAAAACAGGCTCGGCTGATGGCTACTAATGATACTATAAGTGTGACAGCCACTTTTTCTTTTTCTTTTCACCCAATGTATTTATTAACCCTTTATGATCAACTGAGGACTTGTCAGCCACATGCAAATATTGTAACCACAAAGAAAACATAATCCGCACCAATGTGGTCTGCAAGCTTTGCAAAGTACACTTGTGCTTGAACAAAGAGAGAAACTGTTTTGAGGCATACCACACACCATTAAATTAGCCTGTTTTTGGTGTTTGTTTTTTTGTCAATATCAATTCTTTGGTATCTATTTATTATATTGAATGTTATTCTTTAATTCTATGTTTTATTTAACTTTCTACTTTAATTCTTTTTATATTTTCCATTTTTGGTCACTTTTTGGGCGGGGCACCATAAATAAAAGAATTTCTGAAAACTTGCAACTGAAAATATCTTGTAATTAGGTCTAGTTTAACATACAAAAAGGTTGTTTTGATATCTAAAATATTTTTAGGGGTGCCCTATAAAGGGTTAATATTTTTTTTATTTATCAGAACTTTACATTGGCTGGATGGGTATTTATTTCCTAGCTTATGATCAGACAGACACGTCAATTAGGGTATTTATTCATTGTTGTGACAGGTGGAAAGTACTTGGATTATCCTTAGGACTGGAGTTAAACATGTATTGGGGAGGTGCCGCATGGAGTAACATTACTGGCATAGAAAACAAAAACAGACAACCGAGTTTGAATTCCAGTTGAGATTGTTTACGTTCACTCAATGAAGCACTTGAAAAAGGCACGAATGCACTTTTCCCTGTACTCATGGAAAACAGAATCAGTTTGAATTCCGAGTTGAGATTATTATGTTCACTCTACAATAAAGCCCTTAGGAAATGCATGTATCATTTTCCCCTATACTCATGGAAAACAGAATCAGTTTAAATTCAAAGTTGGGACCATTATGTTCACTTTACAATAAAGCACTTGGGAAAGGCATGAATCCATTTTCCCCTATACTCATGGAAAACAGAATCAGTTTGAATTCCATGTTGAGACCTATGTTCACTCTATAATAAAGCCCTTGGGAAAGTCACAAATTCACTTCTCCCTGCATTCTGTCCCATTCTCAGATATTTTAACAGAATTGTCTTGTCACTGACATGCAACACTGGTTGACAGAGAAAAATGTTAGTGAGTGAGCATTTGGGTAAACCACTCTCCCATAACTACCTTACATGCTCAGGAAGGAACAGAATAAAACCATTACTGCTATAGAAAACCACTCTCCGATAACTATCTTACATGCTTAGGCTATAGTTAATCTTGACAGAGACCAACAAATCAACAAACCAAGCCTAAGAATCACCCTAAACACTTATTCATCAGCTCATGACCATTGTATGCAAGGTTGCCAGATTGGGTTACAATGGGAGATAATCAAAGTCAATGCTATTCCAATGCCTGTGTTGGGTAAGTCTTGGAGATAGAACTCGGATTATCTCCCCTTGTAGCCCAATCTAGCAACCCTGATTGTGTTGGATATTTAGGAGGCCATGGGCGGAGGTCACAGATTTGACCCCTGCAGGTGTTGAAAGTTGTGAACAGGATATCAGCTGTAAGGTGTCGGGAACCAGAAAACACATCCAGTGGTCAGGGGTCATAAACAGGATGTCGACTGAACTTGCAGGTGGTGGCTGGAAAATCAGTGTGGGCGTTCGAACCCAATAAAAACGACACAGAGGCCCGCGAAAAAGCCGGAGAGCCACAGGACACCCTGAAAGAGACAGACCACCCAGGCTGTTGGGAACAGTCTGTCGGCTCTCATTGTCTCTCTCCCACTCTTCATTCTCCGCCACGACACAATGAATCTTATGAAATAAAAATATATCCTCATATTTTTAAAAACAAGTTTCCTTTTTCTCCAAGTTCATGATTTTCCTCCCGCGGACCAAGGGGGCTATATAACAATTGTACGTCCATTTATTTTTTTCTTTGAGATTTTCTAAAGATGCAAGATGTGTCTTTCAAGATTATGAGGGATTACTGTAGGGCCCTATTGTTTACAATGGATTTGTGAATGCAAAAGAATTCATGTTGGCTTTTTGGATTCCTTCAAGCAGAGAATTCTCTCCCTAATCCCATTAGATCCAATTATGTCTTACGTTTCAACACACTGAATCTTCCCTCAGGAATTAAAAGCTAATGGACCTGAAACTCCATTAAGTGATTGACAATAAACAATATGAAAAATGCAAAGAGATTTTTTATTGCATTCAAGGGTAGAATAATTGGGGAAAAAAAGATGGTCTGATTGGATTAACTAATTTCTAGGTGTCTTTGGAGACAGGCTCTTGGCAAAGTAAGAGATGGCGTAGATATTCTTTCAGACCATTGCTAAGATCAGTATCTTTCTCTCAGCAAAAGAAAAGATGGTCTTCTATTGTGCATAGATATTCTTTCAGACCATTGCTGAGATCAGTCTCTTTCTCTCAGCAAAAGAAAAGATTGGTTTCTATTGTGACTGAAACCTACAAATGAAGAAAAAGATGGCCTCTTTCTATCTCAATGGACAAAGGAACAACACTGATGTGATCCATCCAGGGCTCAAGCCTGGGCAAAGCATATGGAGATCCTGGGATGCCCAGTTGACAGAATCCCCCTCTCAGTCTTGCTGATATAATCCAAAAGAAATGGAGCACAATACGTTTGGCATCAATTTGGTTGCAAGAGCTGACGGAAGGACGTCCAAAGTGTCATCCAACTGCCTTTAGGGGGCTCCACTCCTTGGTTTAGAATCACAGTTGCCCTTCTCCTAGACTGGTTGCCTTCCCAATTACAAATGACTGTTACTCAATTCAAACAGAATTATCAGGTTACTAAGCTATTCTTGTTGGCTGTTTGCACATGTTTTATTGTGGCCAGAGCCGGCCCTAGAGTTTCTGGCACCCCGGGCAAGCTGAAGTTTGACACCCTTTAGAGCCTGAGTGAGCTTGTCGTTGGTGATGAGAATTTCCTTTGCCAATTGTTTCTCTTAGTTTTATCACAACAGAAAGTATTTAACTGTTAGATATTCCTGAAAAATATGACTTCACATCAAGAATTTTCTTATTTTTACTGTTTTTATTCTGTTTAATTTATTCATTTTCCCCATTTTTATTTGGAAAGTCCTACTGTCTCAGATACATAACAGGATCCCCCTAGCACTTGGCGCCCTGTCTGACTGCCTGTGTTGCAAGTACGTGGGCCTGCCCTGGCTGTACTAATATTTTTAACTGGAGGTTTGATTTTCATATCAGAAGAATCATATATGCATGCAGCACATAAATATAAAATGATTGGCTTTTATCAGCACGGGTCTATTAGGAGCTCTTCTGGGGAAAAGGTGTAAAAAGTGGATCCTTAATGAACCTATTGCACACCAAATTGATATTCCTGGGAATTTATGTACTTATCTCTCTTTTTCAATGCAGTTGTTACTTTTTAAGGTAAAGCATCTTTACCATAGCTCTCTTAAGAAATAACTCCCATTGGAGTATATACAGCTGGTGATGAGGTCCTGGTTTCCTTTGCATGCGTCAGCTTAGTGATCCTTGCATGTTTCAAGTCTGGAAGAGACCAGGACTTTATTCTTACAAGTTTTTATGACCACCCCCTTGGCAGGATGCAAGTCCACCGAAGGGATACCTCCACCTTAATAACACAGCTTAGAGTGTACCTAATTAGCTGCTGAGTGCACAGGGAAATTTGTTCTAATGAAGAGTTTTCCACACTCTTCGCTCATACCGGAAATTGAACCCAGGACCTTCTGCATGTGAGGCAGATGTGCTAACCATTACACCATACGAGCAGACACAGTTGTTACTTGGCTCTCAGCAATTCAAAGTCATGACTCAACACAACAGAAGGTGAAGGCAATTTATGTTGTTATGGGAGCCATATTTTTCTGATAGCAGCCATTTGCAATTTTATAAAGAGAGAGAATACTTCTTCATTTACAACTGTAACATCAAACCTCTATACACAACATCTCGCAATAAAGACACAATATTCATTTAATCCATTCATAATTGGAAGTACACTGTGTAACTCAGTACATGAGCTATGACAAAAGTCTAAATGCAACATCTAACAACAAGGACACAATACTAATTAATCCATTACAAATTAGTAGTCCACTGAGTAGCTGAGAAAGATTCAATATGCAAGGTTTTTTATCCCCAAATGTTTGTCTAAAAATATTATTGGTAGGCATTTTATCATTCTCTATGTTTCTTTCAAGACTTTTCCGTAGGCTAAGAAGAGTTAACAAAGGACATGCTTGACTCCTTTGAAATTTATAGATGAAGCATCTTTAATCACAGCTACCAAAGGTTTAGGTTATTCATGTGTTCACACATTTATATGTATCTATAACGAGCTGAAAACCAACTTAGAATAGCACAGAGAGCCATGGAAAGAGCAATGCTAGAGATAACTCTAAGAGATAGAAAAAGATCAACATGGGTCAGAGGGATGACTAGAGTGAAGGATATTATACAAATAATTAAACAGCAAAAATGGAGATGGGCTGGTCACCTAGCAAGAAGAGATGACAATAGATGGGAGAAAAGGCTAACCGATTGGTGCCCATGGGACAGTAAACACAGTAGGAAAAGACCAGATACATCATCATCTCTATCTATCTATCTATCTATCTATCTATCTATCTATCTATCTATCTATCCAGACTTCATACAGCCCTAACCGTTCATAGTAGAAACTTGAAATTTTATACATACATTCCCTTCAATGAGTAGGGAAAATGCTTTTTTTTTTTTTGAAAATTCTCCTCCAAAATAGGGTTTTAGGGGGAGGTTCAATTTTCAATGTAAGCTTATGCTAAATTGGTCACCAGTTCATGCCCGTTTGTTTTTTTGAAAGTTCAGACATTTTTTAGTGATCACAGCCCAACTTTTTAATTGATCACCCCCAACATAGCATATACAGTGATTCATAATTTCCATTGAAATGCTAGTCACTATTATTATTTTATTACTAGTTGTAATCCATCTTATTATTGTTGCTTTTCATCACAACTCTCTGGGTTGATACACTCTTCATTATCACAATTATTTTATTACTAGTTTTAATTCATCTTATTATTGTTGCTTTTTATCACAACACTGGGCCGATACACCCTTCATTATTACTATTATTTTATCACTAGATTTACACCATCTTCATCGGTTCACCAATTCCATTTTCTAGATAACCATTAGACCAACAACACCTTCTGTTTTACTTAAAATATTATTTGACACTAAATAGTATTAGGTTTTTTTGCTTTTTTATGAGCAAATTTTAAAATTTTTTATTTCGTTTTTGAGATAATGAAAAATTGAACCATGATTAGAAACGTCACTAATTTGTCCAACAATCCACAATATCTTTTTATCGCTAAACTGAATAATTTGTTATCTCTGTTTTGCGCTAATTAGTTTTGACAACCAATCCCCAAGGATTAAAGTTTTGTCCATTAAAAGTACATCGTAAATTATATCTACCAATAGGACAACAGCTGCAATGCATTTAAAAAAAAACAAAAAACGATGATCATCAGATATGTAACTGAAGGCATCTCAAATGACTTGCTCCATTATTAATTGCTAATTATGTTTCTGAAATATCTTTAATACCGTATTTTCATGCCCACAAGACGCAGGATTCAAAATGTAGTTATTTACTAAGCTTAGCTTAGTTTGGTACAAGGCCACAGTAGTGAGGCACTGAGTGAGTATAGAACTCATTACATGATCCTGCTAACCATGTGCAAAGTTTTACCAAGCTTAGCATAGTCTGACACAAGGCCACTGTATTGAGGCACCCAGAGAGGATAAAACTCACTACACTAGCAGATGTTTTGTAAGACTAGCGTACTTAAATTTCTCAAGAATGAAGAATATTACTGCTTTGTTAGTAATACTGTTGTGTAGCCCTCTTGGTCCGTGGGAGGAAATCCCGAACCCAGAGAAAAAGGAAGAATCGAAAACGTGTTTATAAAAATATGAGGATATATTTTTATTTCATAAGATACATTGTGTCATGGTGGACAATGAAGAGTGGGAGAGACAATGAGAGCCGACAGACTGTTCCCAACAGGGACATTGGTCTTGGGATTTCCCAGGCCTGGGTGGTATGTCTCTCTCACCTTGCAGCCGATATCCTATCCACAACTTTCAACACTACAAGGGTCAAATCTGTGACCTCTGCCCATGGCTGCCTAAATACCCAACAATACCAACACAGCATTCTTGAGAAATTTGTTTTGTTATTAATTAAGAACTAAATTCATAACTGAGTTACAGCCAAATCATGTTGGATATACCGGTTCTTGTTCGATCACCAAAGTTAAGCAATGTCGAACCTGGTCAGTACCGTGATGGGTGACTGTCAGGGAACACCAGGCGCTGTAAGTTTTGTGCATTGACTACTGAAATGTTTTTGTCAAATTCATTTCATTTTACAGTACGTAGACTTAAATCGCGTTGGATACATCGGTTTTCATATGATCACTGAAGTTAAGCAATGTCGAGCCTGGTCAGTACCTAGATGGGTGACCAACTCTGTATATGAGCTGAGGATCATGTAGTGAGCCTCCTGTGGCGATCCCATTAGTCCTCCTTGTAGGAGACTGATCTCTACACTATGCTTAATAACACAGGCAAAAATAGGATACATTTGTCCCACTAGACATTTATCCTGGGATACTATGAAAAACACGGAATTAGCAGATCATTTTGCTTACACATCTTTCCTTTTTCAGTCATGTAATACAAACTGATTTCTGCGTGGGTTTTATACTATGAGGATGTCATTATCTGCAGTTGTGAAAGCCTGGAAAATTTTGTTTACATTATTTTTTGGGACACATATGTCCTAATAGACTTCTAAAAGAGATTTACGGACATATATATCTCAGCAGTCATAGAAAACTTGGAGTCTTAAAAGGATTAAGTGGATAATGTTCTCTGTAATTTAAGCAGAAAAATTAAAAATCTTACAATGTAGATATTTCTGTGATTTCATTACAATGTAAAGTTATTGATTTGTGGATAATAGAGATTTGCATTGCAGTGAGCTTGGAGAATATATGGATACACTTTGCATTTTATATATGTAGATAATAGAGATTTGTATTGCAGCGAACTTGGAGAATATATGGATACACATGGCATTTTATATACATGGATAATAGAGATTTGCTTTGCAGTGAACTTGGAGAATGTATGGATACACTTTGCATTTTATATACGTGGATAATAGAGATTTACATTGCAATGAGCTTGGAGAATGTATGGATACACATTGCATTTTATATATGTAGATAATAGAGATTTGCATTGTAGTGAGCTTGGTGAATGTATGGATACACATTGCATTTTATATATGTAGATAATAGAGATTTGCATTGTAGTGAGCTTGGAGAATGTATGGATACATTTTGCATTTTATATATGTAGATAATAGAGATTTGCATTGTAGTGAGCTTCGAGAATAGAATTATGTTGACCACAAACAGATTTTTATTTCTTTTGTTTTTTTTATTTTGTTTTTATTGGTCTTTAAATTCAGCATTTTTATTACGTCATCAGAACATAAAATTCTATTTTACTACAGCAGTTGCGTCCTTTAGCATGACAGAGTACAAACACATATTGCTAATTATTATATGTGTGGATTATGCTTTGTCCTAAAGGATTTCAGGAAGCTGACACTTATGATTGATTATGGACAATTAGTTGGGATTGTAGAAACTTGAATAGGAATGGGTAAAAGTTCACTGTCATCAAATAATCAATGGGCTGCCCTTTTATATCCCACAGAGAGTGTTTATGGACAATTTTGGCAATGAATGACCACAGCCTGTAAGAGAGCTGTCATTCTTTTTTATCAAGATGATTTTTCAGAGTAGAAAAATACATAAAAACAGTCCTTTGAATATATTTCTTTGGCAAAAAACAAAAATGCATTTTAGTAAGAAAGAAACTTATCTTTAAAACCCTCCACCTCACTGTCTCAGCCAATGTATATTCCCTTTTGTGTTTGTGTAGGTATAACTGTGTATTAAACCTCACCAATCGAGTTATGGGAGGTGCTTATTGTCAGGAGGCTGGTAAATGAGATGATAAATTCCATGGTGCTGCCAAAAAGAGTCTCCAGGAAATGATGGACATTTTTTATCTGCAACACTAGCTTTGCATGTTAGGAAATAAAAGCTGATTTATATCTGCTTGCTATCTGGGGTGCTTTTTTGTAGGACACAAAAATAGCCTTTCAAGACGGTGACACGTGAAGTCACCAAAATCTCCACGACTCCGTGGGATTTGAATAACCCTTTCCCCATCAGGACGGCGGAGAAAATAGACATCACTAACACCATGACCAAGGGAAAAGCCTACCACCCTAGTGGAATGAGGACATTCTGCCCCCATACTTCGAAGGGGGCTCCTCATCCCAACATTCCAAATCCCCCATATTTATGACACCCACCTGAAGAAGGCTGTAGACTACAATGGCTGAAACGTAGTGTTAAAAAGCAGAACAACCAAGATGGTCAACAGTCCGAAAAAGTCTATGTATACAAATATTGCCTGTTTATAACATTGGTTCCTGTTTAAATTCTGTCATGAACTAACATTTGGTGTGTTTACCAATAAATACAAATACATTATTTCCAAGTACAAGGTATTTTCTCAAGTTAGTCTGGCACAAGGTCAGAGGTGTGGGACACCCAGCAAGAATCAAACTTACCACAGTAATAAAGGTCAGTGAAACCAGCTTGCTAGACATTGCTCTATAGCAAGACACCCAATCTATTTAGTCAGCTTAGCTTGTTCTTGTCCAGTGCTCCACAGCAACTTAGTTACTTGGTACAAGGTTTGTACAGAAATGTTCCAGCCATTTGGTATTAACAAAAAAATAGCCTAGAGCAATGGCATGTTAGGAAATGAAAGCTGATTTATATCTTAGCAGCAGATATTTAAAAAAAAGATTTTTGACAAAATTGGCATTTAAAAAAATTGATTTTAACATTGAAGTTGGAGGGAAATAAGCAACATTTTTGGTATATTATGTTTTTTTTATTTTAAGAAAGGTAAAAATGCAACACAAAATCAAAAAACAATTTTTGTGCAGTTTATAGAGAAGGTACTGTGTATGATCGAAAGTGTCAAAAGTGGTTTGCAAAGTGTTAAGTAAGTATTTTGAGTTATTCCACTTAGGCAGGAGAGTGCTTATCAACTTCCAGTTCTGGTGAACGAGCAGCCATATTGTTTTTAGGAGATCGGGGAAGACACATGTGTGTTGTTGCTGCAGCCATTGTAAATGTATGAATAAACTGGATCTGTGTAAGTACATCTTTTATTGCATTTTTAATCTGTTAATATCTGTCATTATACCAAGTTTTGTGTTGGAGATTTCTTTCTGAATGAGGTTCTACAGTTGGGTAGACCAGTTGAGATTGATAGTGATCAAATCAAGACATGACTCGAAAATAATCAATGTGACACAATGTCGGAGACAGCGAACATACGCAAAATCAAGCATGGAAAATCATTTTCACCAGTTTATGTTAGTCGCTTTTATGTCAGCCATCTGTAATAAGTGCTATGCCATTTTGTGTATCTGCAGTCTGTAATAGGTGTTATACCATTTTGCGTATCTGCTTTCTGTAATAAGTGTTATTCCATTTTGCATATCTGCACTCTGTAATAAGTGTTATTCCATTTTGCGTATCTTCACTGTAATAAGTGTTATTCCATTTTGCATATCCTCACTGT
>VCCN01005215.1:365943-376022 GCA_006491835.1 Architeuthis dux | reverse complement strand
ATTTTGCATATCCTCACTGTAATAAGTGTTATTCCATTTTGCGTATCTGCATTCTGTAATAAGTGTTATACCATTTTGCATATCTACAGTTTGTAATAAGTGTTATACTATTTTGCATATATCTGCAATCTGTAATAAGTGTTATGCTATTCTGTGCATCCGCAGTCTGTAATAACATTATATTTATCAAATAATATATATTTTCACTGATTGGCATTATTATTTCGCACAGCCTTCTAGGGTCATACAAGGTCAATGATGATGAGTGCTTGGGATATTTCATTCTTTTGTTTTTGTTTTTAGCCTTCTATAAGTATACATTTGTCATGTCTACAGGTAAAAGAATCTGTCAGATTCCGATGGAGGCTGTTTTTGTCATTTTATTGCTTCCTGATTTACACATCCGTCATGTACGTATTTGCTCTACATCAACAATTCTTCAAGATTGGAAAGAAATCTTTAAATTCATCACGTATTGATTCTACAAAAAACAGGTCTGGTTAGTCATTCAATAGAAACCATCAGTTGGCAGCATGCCATGTTGGGAGCGATCAATGATAAAATCGGGTGATCAATGAATGAGTTACTTCTCTCTTTAAAAAGTCTGAATTTTCAAAAAACAAGCATGAACGCTGTCACACACAAACTTAGGGACCAATTTAGCATAAACTTACATTGGAAATTAAACCCTTTTTAAAAACTTATTTTGGATGGGGGAATTCGCAAAAAAGGTTTTTCTAGACATGAGTAAATTTATAAATCTTTAGCCCTCTAGCTTTGTTGGTGAGGCCTGTACGTGTCATACATAGCCAGCCAGCCAGGCAGAATCACTTAAAACCTGAAGAAACCTATGTTGACAGTTTCGGTTGACGGTCTGAATCGACATTCATTGTTTCTCTCTCTGCAAACGTGACAAAATTTCCTAATGAGAAGAAACGGAGAAAAAAATGGAAGAACAATTTTCAAATAGGAAATGAGATTTTGGAAATAATTAATTCTATGGATAATCGAGTAAGAACAATTCTTGTTTCAAATTGAGACAGGTTAAAGCACGAGACAAAACATTTATGTCTTAAAAGATTTGTTAATGTTCTGAGAGAAGAGGGGGGAGCTATTTGAAAATGCCCTTCGTGCCCCAAATCGAGGGGGAGCTCAGAAGCTTTACAAATAGTCACCTACTGCATGCATTTCTACTGACAAATCTCACTGAATGTTGGAGGGGCATCCTCAAGGAGCCAATTAATGAAATTTTGGGGTGGATCCAGGGATTATTTTTTTTCAATTGAGAGGAAAAATATTCCAGGATCCATCCAAATATTTAATAAAAAATATCTCTCAATCGAAAAAATCCCTGAATACACCTGAAAATTTCATCAATTCTTCCTAGCCCATGACCAACCATTTGATAAAATGTCATTGAAATTCATTGAGAACTTTTGGAGATATTGTTGGGACAGAAGTGATTTTAGACCAAAGGGATTTAGACAAAACTGATATTTGCTAAAGTGATGTAGACGAAAGTGCAGTACCCCTCTAGTAAATACGGTAACAAATATTAAATATTCATCATTATCATCATCATCATCAGCCGTTATAAGTCCTCTGCTGGACAAAGGCCTTTTCCATCTCCTTCCATGATGACCTAACTTGTGCTAATCTCTGCCAAGTCTTACCGGCAAACTTTTCTATCTCGTCTCTACATCTTGTATCTGGTCTTTTCCTACTTCTTTTACTGTCCCATGGGCACCAATCGGTTAGTCTTTTCCCCCATCTATTGTCATCTCTTCTTGCTAGGTGGCCAGTCCATCTCCATTTTTGTTGCTTAATTATTTGTATAATATCCTTCACTCTAGTCCTCCCTCTGATCCATGTTGATCTTTTTCTATCTCTTAGAGTTATCCCTAGCATTGCTCTTTCCATGGCTCTCTCTGCTATTCTAAGTTGGTTTTCAGCTCGTTTGGTTAATTTCCATGTTTCGCATCCATACGTCATGGCTGGTATTATGCAGCCGTTGTATACATTACGCTTTAGGCACATTGGCAAGGTGCTCTTCAGAATGTCTCTATTCATACCAAATGCTTTCCAGCCTATCGTTATGCGTCGTTTTATTTTGCAGTCATGGTCTTTCTCTAGCTTTATTACCTGACCTAGGTAGATGTATTCATCGACTTCTTCTAGATTCTCACCTTCTATCTTTATGGCCTTTTTGGGGACTTTATCGTTGAACATTACTTTTGTATTAAATTAATAAATATTTTGTAATTGTAGCGCATTGCATGCTTTTTCAATTCATCTATTCATCTACGATTTCCAGTGACATATTCTTGTTTTTGTTTTTTTTTAAAATTAGGTTGTCTGTCTTTTTACTTTAAAATCTTCCCCTAGGTCCATTGAGTATGCATGCCAAATTTGGTTGGGTGAATCAGACTTTTAGTATTATCGAGAAATAGATTATTGGGGTGAGTGTGAACATTTTTTTTTTTAAAATCCCAAAATGTTTAGTTCCTCTGCATCCTCTTGAGTTGTTTTGAGTGTGTCCGCCTCAATAATGGCCCCCAATAGATTTTTATGTTGGGGAAGGACATCCAATGTTGAGCTGTATGTTCGTTGATGGTACCCAGGCCAAATACTTGGTTGATATTGCGAGCAGTTTCAGCTGCCTTATGTCCCATTTTGAACTCATACAACAAAATTGCTCGAATTTGCCTTTTTTTCCATCTTTGATTTGACAGCCTCAAATAAACCAGAATAAATAGTGAAAAGAAAATGTTCAGCTTAAATAAATAGAGCAAAATCCACACTTTAAAATGGTATATTCCATAGTTAAATAATAGTTTCTTCCAAAATAAGCATCAAAGTTTAAAATAACAAAAAACACAATTATTTTTGCACCAACATGATCTATATGTATATATGCAGGGCTAATCTGGAGATTTAGTGGTCCAGGGGGCTTGACTCCTTGAGGGGCCCCCTCCTACATTTAGTGAGATTTGTTATTGTATAATATTAGAAATACTGTAGGTGAACTAGTATTCATAAAGCTTTTGGGGCCCTCTCTCAATTGGTTTTATTTAAAATCACACAACCCACCCTCAGCAACATCCCTGTGTATATGGATGGGATAAAACTGTGTTTTGTGAAAGCAGAGAGGTGGATCATGATAAAAAATCTTTCCCATTTCCCATCCCATGACTACGCTTTTTATGTTGGGGAAGACGCAGTAAACCAGGCTATTTTTATTACTTTCCCCCAACTTGTGGACAAGAGAGAAGAATATCTTTTATGCTCGTTTCCATGCAGACACCAGCAAGGCTTTCAATGGGTGGTGATAAAGGTATCGAAACAACAAAAAGAATGGGATATACAATGAAAGAGGCCTTTTACAGCCGCTTCCCAAACTTCTGGTAAGTTAGCCAGAGTGATACAGTCTTACATGGGCATTCAGATAGAAGCAAAACAAAGATTAAAACAGGTCTGGTTAGTCACTCAACAGAAACCATCACGTCTTCTGGCAGCATGTTGTGTTGGGGGTGATCAATTAAAAAATTGGAAAAAGGGTCGATCAATGAATAAGTTACTTCTCTCACCTTTTGTTGGGCGGTGATCACTAAAAAGTCAGAATTTTCACAAAAACAAGCATGGATGCTGCCGGATACAAACTAAGGGACCAATTTAGCATAAACTTACATTGGAAATTGAACCCCCTGACTAAAAACTTATTTTGTGACAGAATTTTCAAAAAGAAAAAAAAAGTTTTTTCTAGACATAATAAGGAGTGAATGTTTAAATTTTCAGCCCTCTAGCTCTATTGGTACAGCTTGTACATGTGACACATGCATACATAGAGCCCCAGGCAGAACGACAAAAAAACTGAAGAAACCTATGTTGACAGTCTTGGGAGATGGTCAGAACTTTCTAAAAAAACAAGCATGGATGCTGCTGGATACAAACTAAGGGACCAATTTAGTATAAACTTACATTGGAAATTGAATCCGCTAACTAAAAACTTATTTTGGGAGGGAATTTTCCAAAAAACAAAATAATGTTTTTTCTAGACATGATAAAGAGTAAATGCTTAAATTTTCAGCCCTCTAGCTCCATTGGTGCAGCCTGTACACGTGACACATGCATACATAGAGAGCCATGTAGAACCACTTAAAAACTGAAGAAACCTATGTTGGCTGTTTTGGGAGATGGTTTCTATCATGAACAAAGACAAATAAAAATAAAAGATGGTAAGACACCATCTTTGACCACATATACCCCCCCCCCTACCACCATCATGTCTTAAAAGTTTAATGTAACCTTCGCCGTCCAGGTCCACATTGACCAGAAACTTGGGGAGGAGCAATAAAACCAAGGAATAAAAGAGAGGACCCTTAATATTCCCTGCTGAAATACGGGGGATTTTATATGCTATCAAATGGTTCTTTTGATGAGGTGTTGGTGTGATGATCTCAAAAGCTATTAATAGTGGACATTCCACAATTTTGCATTATACTGGGTTGATTTCACCAGAACCGATCACCGTGGCCTAGTGGTAGAGTGCTCACCTCCAAATAAGTTACTTCTCTCATCTTTTGTTGGCTGTGATCACTAAAAAATGGTCTGAATTTTTAAAAAAACAAGCAGGCACAAACTAGCGACCAATTTAGCATAAACTTACATTGCATATTGAACCCCTCTCTAAAAACCTATTTAGGGGTAGGATTTTTAAAAAACAAAAAAAACAATTTTCCCCACTCATTGAGGGGAGTGTGTGTGCAAAATTGTGTTTCTACTATGAACGGTTAGGGCATGGCGAACATAGATAGATACATATAAATGTCAGAATGCATGAATAACCTAAACCCAGCAATAAACCAGTATTGTGAGTAGTGGTGATTAATAAATTATAAAAACAACTCTAGCCTCCAGGACACACCCCAATTTTGACTTGCAAAATTCTGACTCAAAAATGAATAAATATAAAATTATGGTTTCAGCACTTTCACCTACTTTACCAAAATGTTTTGTGGCTTAGTGGCATGTAAATCTTCTTGATCACTTATAGTCTATGTTAAGTAAGTATCTTGAGTTATTCCCCTTAGGCAGGAGAGTGCTTATCAACTTCCGGTAAGGGGGCGCTGTTTTATGTTCTGGTGAACGAGCAGTCATATTGGTTTTAGGTGGAGATCGGAGAAGACACATGTGGGTGTCGTTGACCGTGTTCATTGTAAATATGTATGAATAAAGGATCTGTGTGAATATGTCTTCTGTTTGCATTTTTAATCTGTTAATATCTGTCATTATACCAACCTTACAGTCTACATTTTGTCTTTTTCTCTTACAATATGAACACAACCAAGACTAATATTCAAAGGGAAATTATGAATCACCGCTCAAACTAGTGACCAAGCATAAGCTTGCATTGAAAATTGAACACCCCACTAAAACGCTATTTTGGAGTGGAATTTTCAAAAAACAAAAAAAGCATTTTCCCTACTCAGTACTTGGTAGCTGTAATTAACAGATGGTGGGTGGGTGGGTGTGTGATTATAATAGTTTAATTATTAATTCTGGTTAACCCTTCTAGCACATCAAAGTTTTACTTTGCTAAGGAGAACAGAGTACTAGGACTGATTGAGCATATCTTTTCATATATAGACAAGGATTCATTCCTTATACTATATAAGATTTATGTCCGTCCACACCTCGAGTACTGTGCACAGGCCTGGTCACCGTACTTGGAGAGAGATAAAAATCTTTTAGAAAAGGTCCAGAGATGAGCAACTAAGTTAGTACCAGAATTAAAAAGTATGAGTTATGAGGATAGGCTAAAAGTGTTAGGATTAACATTGTTAGAAAATAGGAGAGATTTGGGAGACTTAATAGAAATCTTCAAGGTTCAAGGCCCTGGATATTGTGTAAATATGATTATGATGTGTGCTTGTATATACAAATTGTATACTTTTTTTTCACACTAAAATAAAATGTTAAAAAAAATGTTAATAATGTTCACTTAAAGTTAAGATCTTTTGAGGAGAGTGAAAATACTGGTAATATTGATATACAACATCCAAATTACTACTAGTCTGTTGGCTCGCCTACCATAGTACCAATAGGGGAATGAATTTTTGTGATTATGTGTATGTTTCTATTATTTATATTACTTTTGTTTATTTAATATTTTATACTAAGTATAATTTATAGACTTCATTCAGAGGTCATATACAGGAGTCCATCTTAGTGTCTGGCATTGATTACATTCCACTGGGGTTAGGATGGGCCTATGAAAACAGTAACCTTCGACCTGTAAGACGCCGGGTGAATTTTCTAGACTTATTTTGGAGAAAAAATAGCATCTTTGACGCCGGATATACAGTAATTCTGAAAGTTTGTAATAAAGTAAATAAGTAATGCCCTTAAGCTGACTATGGCTTCAACCACAGCTGCTTAGGCACCACATATCACATTGCTACTTACTCAGCCTGTTTGCGATATATGAATCAGACTTAGCACAAGCGACAAGCACCCAAAGTGACGTCACTCACTTCACCCTGTGCTATTTTACCCATAGCTGGGAGTAGAGATGGATTCATGCCTTTCTCAAGGGCATTAGTGCGAAGTGAACACAAACTGTCCCAGCCAGAGTTTGAACTTATCAAAAGCCGTAATATCCATAGCTGGAGGGAGAAGAGATGGATTCATGCCTTTCCCAAGGGCATTAGTGCGAAGTGAATGCAGCTTGTCCCAGCCGGAGTTTGAACTCATCAAAAGCCGTAATATCTACAGCTGGAGGGAGAAGAGATGGATTCATGCCTTTCCCAAGGGCATTAGTTCGAAGCGAACACAAACTGTCCTAGCTAGAGTTTGAACTCAACTTGTCAAGTTCATTCTCTGCGCTGTTACCTGCTCGGCCAACCCGCACCTCCGAGATTTCAATAAGCTTGGCAAATCGTTATCTTTCTTTAGACACCTCTCCACATCCATTTGCTGTTCGTGAAACTTGAAAATTTAATGTATTCCAGAGGCTGTATTAAATCGGTAAGAAGAGAGCACGTTAATTGCCAGATCCGAAAAGCCATGACGTGCTTACGAATTAGGGGATTCTATTTTGGGGGTAATTTGAAAAAGAGCTGATCTGTGAATGTGGCACTCAGCGCGTTTGGCATTGGACTGGCCGGGATGGGGAATCCGACAGACGATCATCGGATGGACACCAGACGAATGGATGGACCACGAAGAGAAACGAGGAGAGAAAATAATGAACAACAAATATTGATTGAAAGATTTGCACAAGTCTCAAATATTAAAATGGCGTTCGTGTGTAAAAGAGAAAAATGGAAAAGAAAAAGGGAAGCCAAAAAAGAAAACAGGTCTGGTTAGTTGCTCAATAGAAACCGTCACATGACCATGCCTTGTTGGTGGTGATCAATTAAAAAAATTGGAAAAAGGGGTGCTCAATGAATAAGTCACTTCTCTTGACTTTTGTTGGGCAGTGATCTCTAAAAAAAGTCTGATTTTAAAAAAAAAATAAACGAGAATGATGCTGGACACAAACTAGTGATCAATTTAGCATAAACTTACATTGTAAAATGAACATCTCACTAAAAGTAAAAGTTGAAATTTTCCGCGATAGATACATACATATATAGCCAACCAGGCAGCCATTACAACTTGAAAACTGAAGAAACCAATGTTGATAGTTTTGGTGACAGTTTTGGTTGACGGTTTCTAATAATGGTAGAAAATGAAACTAGTCAATGCGAAAGAAGGAGTTCATGAGGAAATAGATTTGGGGTGAAATGTAGATGGGGGCTATTTAAAAACGTTCACCTGCTGCATTTCTACTGACATATCTCACTAAATGTTGGAGGGGACACCTCAAGGAGCCAAGCCCCCTGGGCCCCCACAGAATCTCTTGCCATGCCTATTTCTAGCTGAACGATTTCCGGTTTAGCTGCACACACATATATTTGCATACAAATGTGCAAACAAGTCCCATCTGGAAAGTATCCAGCCATTTGATTTGAATAAAAAAAATAGCCTACCTAGGGCAATGGTGGCTTAGTCCCCTCGGGACCTCACACACTTATTCCAGCATCACTTCCACTATTCAAAACAGTCTTCAAAATCCTGCAAAATCCTCATTCAGGATTACCATCAGCTGTCTTGTCACATTCTCCTTAATCTCGTCCACAGTCTGAAATCTCTTTTGGAAAAGTCAGCAGTCACAGGGAGCCAAATCTGGACTGTACAGGGAACTGAACAACCTCTTGGGTGATATGATGTTTTGTGAAAAATGTCCCTGCATGAAACGTGAATAATAACTCGCTCTGTCAATGTGAATGCGATGGTTGCACAATATACAAGCTCACTCAATGGCATCTCAGTGCAGACTGAGTAACCCCATAAGAGTGTGTCTGCTCATGCATGTGCAATAAGGTCCACTCTGTTAGGTTACCAAGTTACATCAAGACCCTGCAACTGGTTCTCGAGATATTCAAAAAGGCTGGATACTTTCCGGATAGATCTCACACATTCATTAAATACAAATACATTTCTATATAGATACATACAGTGATCATTGTAGAGTAGTGATGAGTTCAGGGACGGATTATACTATAAGGCTGAGTAGGCTTAAGCTAACAGGGGCCTGGAAAAATTCTGGGATAATTTTTTTAAAAATTTTATTTTTGACAGGACCATAGCCAGATTAGCCTATACACAAACTACACTATGGCGTAGGGTCCAAAATAAATAGCTATTTAGAAATGTAATATTGCTAATAGCCATGGGGCCCAGGTATAGGTTAATCGGGCCCTGGATGAGTTGCTAAATTTTGCAAAGTACGAAATGTGAGCTCATTCTTTATTGGAGCTCTGTGATTATTAAAATTTACCTAAAACTCTTTCAACCATTCTATAGGAGGTGATATGCCATAATACTGTATCAATACATTCTTTTACTACTATATATTTATTTATAAAACTCGGCCAGATTATTATTAAGAGTGGGCTATCACAAATTCTTCTGTGAGGGGGTTAAAATGTACCCTTTATACTCTTGAGACACACCTTTAAAGTTAATATTTTAACAGAAGATGAGTATTAAATGATTAACTTTTTGGGCCATGTTTTGAAAAGGGAGACCATTACATTTTTTCAGTGATTGCCTATTTCTGCTACGGAGGACCAATCATGTAAAAATCTCCTGCTTTAGAAACTGGTTTCTGTTGTGTGGAGAATTTTTCTTGGGTTTTTTTTTCTTTAGAAACTGGTTTCTTGTTCGCAAAGATTTTTTTTTTTTAATAATTTTAATAATACAAAGACCAATCGCGTAAAAATCTCAAAGAATTTTAATAACAATGTTTACTCACCTTAGTTGGGATCATTTTTGAATTTAAAGGTTTTTAATTTAAATTTTTGTTTTGTTACTTTACACAAGTAATTACGTATTTTGTTTTATTAATAAGTTTGTTCTTCTGTTTCGAAGGATGGCTAGTTTTTAATTTAAATGTTTCAATAATACAATGTTAAAAAAATAGAAGACAAAATAAAATTTATGCGATTGGTCTGTTTGTATTATAAAAAAAATCTTTGCATACAAGAAACCAGATTTTTAAGCGATTGGTCCTCTGTAGCAGAAATAGGCAATGGTTGAAAATGTAATGGTCTTCCTTTTCGAAACATTGCCAAATGTTCTTATTCTGATGATAACTTATTGAATCCTTGACCCTTAAAAACTTGTGGCTTAAATGTGTGTGTGTGCATATATGTGTGTGTATGTATATGTATATATATGTGTGTATGTGTATATGTGTGTATATATGTGTGTGTATGTATATGTATATATATGTGTGTATATGTGTGTATGTATATGTGTGTATATGTGTGTTTGTGTATATATATATGTGTGTTTGTGTATATATATATCTGTGTCACCAGTAATATATATATACATATATATATATGAAGGAATGAATGAATGGCTTGGCTTGGCTTCGTGAACAAAGATTTTGGGGATGGTTTTTTCCACAGCATTTGGACCGTAGACGGCCAATGTGTGGAGTAAACCTCCAGCCTGAGCAGTGTAGT
>VCCN01005215.1:344612-360152 GCA_006491835.1 Architeuthis dux | reverse complement strand
TACACGATTGGTCTTTGTATTATTAAAATTATTAAAAAACAAACCAGTTTCTAAAGAAAAAAAAAAACCAAGAAAAATTCTCCACACAACAGAAACCAGTTTCTAAAGCAGGAGATTTTTATGTGATTGGTCTTCTGTAGCAGAAATAGGCAATGGTTGAAATCACCGAAAATGTAATGATCTCCCTTTTTGAAACATGGCCGAACATTTTATTAAACATTAAAATGCTCGATATATATTCCCTAGCTGAATACCTGCCCTAACATGTGGAGTTTATTGCTGTAAAAAAAAAAGAATTGATGAAATAGATGGAAATCAGATGTTTTATTTAATTTGTTTTTAAAAGGTGATATTTGTAACTTTTGGAGTTTTTTGTGATCTCGGAAAAATGTTAAATGTACATACACACCGTTTAACAAAAAAATAAACATTCATTCTTCCTCTTATTCTCAGCCCCTCTCTACCAATGTACCCACTGTTAGCACGATAAAGCATTTCCAATCAGAGCTGATATCTCCCTCTTACCCTCCCTTCCTCTCTGTGAATGAAACAAAGTCTGTGATTAAGCTTGTTTTTATTCAGCTGAAAAAGCAGGCACACAAAATGCGTCCATTTTAGCATGAATTTACATTGTAAATCGACTCCAAACCTAACATATTTGAGAGTGTGTGTGTGTGTGTGTGTCTCTGGGGTATACACAGAAAATATCATGGGGATAAGTTGTATGATTTCTGCGGTAGGCTGTTACATACGGACGGACAGACGGACAAACATTTGGTGAATTATAATAAGATATTTACTAAATTGACCTCAGTTCATAGAATGGATCACAAGGTCACTTGTGTGAGCCACCTAGTGAGGGTCAAACTCACCACAGTAATGATCTGTGAGAATTAGTTTGCTAATCACCATTCAACGGCACACCATCTATTTACTAAGCTTAACTTAATCTGATACAAGGCCATCCAGTGTAGGGCACCCAGTGAGGATCAACCTTGAAACTTGTTGAAATATATTGGATACTTTTGCACTCACTGTACATTCTATTTGTTCATGAACCATTCAAGTCAAATTTGGGTCTCAAGAAAAATGACCTTTGAAAGAGAGAATTTCGCTTTGAAAAGAAAATCAAAGAATGCAGTTAGAACAATAATAATGATTCATTGCCATAGAAACAGTGGTCCGAATTAATAAGTTGTATAAAAACAACTAAAATTAGGAAGAAGGTAAAAACTAGTGAAATTTAATAAAAAGTGGTGTGTTACAATACTTCATTCAGTAATAATAAAGATTGATTTATAAAAGTTGTATAAAAACAACTAAAATTAGGATGAAGGTAAAAACTAGTAAAATTTAATAAAAAGTGGTGTGTTACAATACTTCATCCAATAATAAATATTGATTTATAAAAAAGACTACTAGGTCTCATATGTAAAACAACATAAATATGGCACAGAGAGTCAGTTGTAAGGAGTGAGTTTATAGGTATGAATCAGCTTCTGCTAATTCATGAAGTCTTCATGGCCGATTGGTAAAAGCAGCTAGGCATAAACTAGATAACTGAGTTTGATTCTCACCGAAGGCTAACTGTTTATTTCCGATTGCGCTGTTATTCATTGCCATAGAAACAGTGGCCCGAATTAATAAGTTGTATAAAATCAACTAAAATAAATTTAGGATGAGAGTAAAAACTAGTCAAATTTAATAAAAGTGGTGTGTTATAATACTTCATGCAATAATAAATTGATTAATAATAATGATATTCTCGTTGAAAAAATCCTCACATTATTAATCACTGCTACCCACAACAGACCGGTTTAATCACTGTTGCCTAGCTGCTTTTACCAATCGGCCACAAAGACTTCATGGTTTAGCAGAAGCTGATTCACACTTATAAAGTCACTCCCTACAACTGACGCTCAGTGCCATATTTTTTTGTTTTCACGTATGAGAACAAGTAATCTTAATAAATCAATCTTTATTATTAATATTGGATGACGTAATTGTAACACATTATTTTTATTAAACATTTAATTAATTAGCTAACCCATAAAGTGTTCGTAAAAGCAGCTAGGCATAAACTAGTCTCCCTCTGGCAATGAGGGTGTGAGTGTGATTTTCATCAAAGGCTTTTTCTTTATTATCCGACCATGCTGTTATTCGTTACCATAGAAACAACGGCCCAATTTGAAAGTTGTATATAAAGACAACTGAAATTAAGATGAAGGTAAAAACTAGTCAAATTTAATTAAAATAATGTGTTACAATTACTTCATTCAATAATAATAATAAAGATTGATTTATTAAGATTAATCATCATCATCATCAGCCGTTATAAGTCCACTGCTGGACAAAGGCCTTTCCCATCTCCTTCCATGACAACCTATCTTGTGCTAACCTCTGCCAAGTCTTACCGGCAAATTTTTCTATGTCATCCTTCCATCTTGTATCTGGTCTTTTTCTACTTTGTTTACTGTCTCATGGGCACCAATCGGTTAGGCTTCCCCCCCCCCATCTATTGTCATGTCTTCTTGCTAGGTGGCCAGCCCATCTCCACTTTTGCTGCTTAATTAGTTGTATAATATCTTTCACTCTAGTTCTACTAGTTCTAATATGTGAAAACAACAAAAATATGGCACAGAGAGTCAGATGTAAGGAGTGAGTTTAAAAGTGTGAAATAGCTTCTGCTAATCCATGAAGTCCTCGTGGCCGATTGGTAAAAGCAACTAGACATAAACTAGACTCCCTCTGGCAATGAGGGTGTGAGTTTGATTCTCACCGAAGGTTTTTTCTTTATTATCCGACCGCACTATTATTCGTTGCCATAGAAACAACGGCCCGAATTGTAAGTTTTATATAAAAACAACTGAAATTAAGATGAAAGTAAAAGCCAGTCAAATTTAATTAAAATAATGTTCATTTTTGTTTGTATCTGTTGTATTAATATTAATCTTTGGTCCAAATTCTGTCAATTCTGGAACTGTATAAGAATGTTTAAATAAACCTTTTGATGGAGTCAGATACTTTTTGCACTCATTGTATATATATATAAAGGGAAATTGAGATACATGGATGTGTGTCTACATATTAGTCAGTGGTGTTACTTGCAATTTCCTTGTAAAATACTGATATACCTATAAATCAATTACTTTTATGGTAAAATAAAGAGTTTTTTTTAATTCCTCATTAATTAAATAAAGTGTATTTTTGAATTCCTCATGTCGGAAAACGATGATTTAGCCTTTTAAAGTGTTCAGATATGTCAACTGGGAGACGAGATATAAAATTCTGTCTAATGTTCCTTAGGATGTCCTCTTTCAAAAAAAAGATGTTCCCAAGAAAAAAGTTGGGAGGAACTACCTCATTTGCATACAACAAAATGGCCGCCTGCACACACCAAAAAACAGAATTTCATATCTCGTCTCCCAGATCATGGTTTTCAGACATGAGGAATTCAAAAATACACTTTATTTAATTAATTTATAGGTATATCAGTATTTTACAAGGAAATTTCAAGGATACTTTATAGGCCAATGTCTATGGATTGTGGATTTAATTCATGAAGGAGATAATTACATATATGGTGTACAATAGGATAAAGGTTATAATGATGCTAATGATGCTCCACATTGTCTTTTCCTAGCAACAATTACATATATGTATCCATATATATATATATCATTAGAAAGTGAATTTTGTCAGCTTTCCAATGGTGTATGTTCACATTTTGTATTTGATGGGCTTAAAAGGTTTCAGCCCAAGACGTGAAAGAGGACACCCTAAGGAACATTTGGTACTCTATCTATAGGATCCTGGAGCGGGGTGCCAGGAAGGCCCTGCTGGTCCTGGACCATATACCCTGAGTGCAAAAAGTATCTGATACATTTCAAAAAGTTCATTTTAACATCCTTATACAGCTTCAAGAATTTGGACCTAAGATTTCTGATTTTTGTACATAACTTTTCAAGTTTATTTAACATACACAGCTTCAAAATTGACCGAATTTGGACCTAAGATTTCTGATGTTTGTACATAACTTTTCAAGTTCATTTTAACATACACAGCTTCAAAATTGATAGAATTTGGACCAAAGATTTCTGATGTTTGTACATAACTTTTCAATGTTCAATCTTGTTTCAATATTTTTTTGTTTTTGCATATTTTAATCTTTGGTCCAAATTCTGTCAACTTTGAAGCTGTCTAAGGATGTTAAAATGAACATTTTTTACAATGTATCGAATACTTTTTGCACTTATTGTAGCAAAACACTTCCCTTGGTTCATTATTAATGAACCATTATCTAAACTCGACAGCATGTTAGAACTTGTTCTCATTGAATTGTCAAACAACACAAAATATGAAGCAGGGTTTTTATCTCTTTCCAGATCAATGCAAAATCACTTAACAATGTGAATTCCCTAAAGATTATCATTTACACCTAACAAAGTCATTATATTGTTCTATCGATTCTTTACCAGAAATTAATAACAAACGTTTATTAATTTTATAAAAGTTGCCATGGAATGATGGTCAACAGGTTTGCAGACTTTACAAGGCAACTTGGACCATTAAATAATGTAGAGATGGTAGCATGAATTAAATTTAGTACATACTAGCTGAAAACCAGTCTTATGTGGTAGCTACTGCCGTAAAAACAAACTCTAGTGAATTTGAATTTTTTTAATGAGATCTTGGGAGTTGTTTCCCTTTATCTATATTTGATTACATTTTTGGAGTAAGGGGGCACTGTTTTACGTTCTGATGAACGAGTAACCATATTGTTTTTAGGATATCGGAAAAGACACACGTGTGTGTTGTTGACTGCGGTCATTGTAAATGTATGAATAAAGGATCTGTGTAAGTATGTCTTCTGTTTGCATTTTTAATCTGTTAATATCTGTCATTATACCAACCTTAAAATCTATAATGCTGATTTACAAATGGCTGTTGTTTAGTAGTATCTGCTTACAAACGAGAAGGAATTAGGCAGTTATTAAATGCTAATTTTGCCAACCATTTCTTCTTTACAAGTAAGTGGCGAATTATTTTGCTTAATACCCTGTAGTGTTACTATTATTCTATGGGTAAACATTTAAAATTATCTCCCTTGCTATTGTTTTCAAACAAAGAATACTGTATGTATCTGAAGTCACTGAAAAATGATTTTGAGAAGCGCTTTGAAGATCGGATTGATATGAATATTTCTGTCTATCATGGGGGCGTTGGGCTGACAAAGATTGAGCGTGCAAAATTTCAATGGTTAGAGCTGGGCGAAGTCCAGATACATAGATAGATAGATATAAATGTGTGAACACATGAATAACCTAAACCTTTGGTAGGGTGATTAATAAACTAGGGCAGCTCCCGGTCCAAAGGTGCTTGTTTATGAACTTTATGATGCAGCCTGCCATAATTGTTATGTAAAATAATTTTCCATCCATTGTATAAAACTACGGCTTAGAAGTATTTTGGTTACTTCTCTTCAGTGTTGCCAATTTAGATATTTTATATCTAAATCTAGATAATTCTAAAGAGTGGAAGTCAAGGGAGGTAATTTATAGAAACTATGAAGAAGGATTGAGGTTTTGCCATTGATGTAACTATGTAAATATTTTGTTTTTTAAATACTTAAATTAGTTGTTTTTTCGGTCCATTACAGATTCAGCATTTTTCTGTATACCAGATCTCAAATGCTTGCATACATTTGTGGAGACGAAGTGGAAATGGACTCGCCCAGAGGAAATGGTCTGCTGTTCGTTGTGTTGGAGGTTCGGGAAGCAAAAGACAAGTGAAACAGGTCGCCGACATATATGGACGAAGTTGAGATTCGGTGACCCATATGTTGAGCGCTAGCAACCCGGGTGTGGTGACAGACAGCGACGGCTCAAGCAGTCTTGGTTCTTGGCTCGCCACCTAAAGCCACATTGGAATTGCGTTTGGGACTTATACTGTGGATTATGTTGTATAGTGGGGTGAATGTCCTGGACGTGGTGAGAAAGGAAGGAAGGACTCGAAAACTGGTTGTAAAAATATGAGACATATTTTTATTTCATAGCATACATCTTTGCCGGCTGGAGAGTGAAAAGTGGGAGAGAGATAAGAAGAACCGTCAGTTTGTCCCCAACAGGGACAGCGGTCTCATGCCTTTCGGCTCTGCTGATGTCGGTCTCTTCTGTTGAGTCCTATCAGTTTTCTGTCCACTTGCTCTGTGCTCGGGTCTGCTTTATAGGTTTCTCGAACGCCTATGCAGGTGTCATTTCCAGTCCCCACATCCTGTTTTGAACACCCACGCATATACCTATTTCCTAAGGTGAGCGGGTCACTTATATTTCCTCACAGGTGTTTGACCCTGGAATAACCCTTTTGTGGCAGCATATCATAACATTAGCGGCTCAGAGTTTGGTGCTGCAACATTGACGTGCCATTGGACTCACTAGATCAAAACTGTGTGAGTGTTTTTACCCTACCCCCTGAAACCCACAACATTTTTCAAAGTATTTTCAATACGAATGGATTGAAAATAGCATAAGAGAATTTGGGAGGGTGATATTTAAGAGCACAACGAGTGAATTAAAAGATCATTTTCTCTCTTGAATTCAAGTACAAAAAAAAAACAGGTCTGGTTAGAAACCTGTCATGTTACCAATATCCTTTGGCGGCATGCTGTGTTTGAGGTGACCAATTAAAAAAATTGGAAAAAGGGGTGATCAATGAATGAGTTACTTCTCTCAACTTTTGTTGGGCAGTGATAACTAAAATGGTCTGAATTTTAAAAAAAAAACAAGCGTGAATGCTGCCATACACAAACTAAGGGACTAATTTAGCATACATTTACATTGTAACTTGAAAACCCCCTCCTAAAACCTATTTAGGGGGTGGAGATTACAAAAAATCAAAAAACGTTTTTTTGAGATATAAGTAGTAAATGTTTAAATTTTCAGTCCTCCAGCTCTGTTAGTGGGGCCTGTACACATGATACATAGCCACCCAGCCAGCCAGCCAGCCCAAACATTAAAACTGAAGAAACCTATGCTGACAGTTTTGGTTGATGGTTTCTAATTGCTGACTTGACCCAATTGTTTAGCAGCCAAGTCTGTTATGGGTGCTTACTAAGCATTTTGTCAGGCAATGTGGTCTAACCCTTTCAATGCTAATCTATTGTTAAGGCACTTAATGCCGGAGAATTTAAAAGAGTATAAAAAATAAATGCAAATTTTTACTTAATGGTTAAAGAAAACTATTCTTTTATGCCTGAACTGTCTTGGTAGACTTTTGATAGAGATCTACGGGACAGCAGTCATAGAAACCTTGGGATATATATGTTCCAGGGATCTCAAGAGGGTTAAACTAACATTAAACTACATAATCACACACTGTTCAGATTCATGCTAAACTTTTTTTTCTATTTGATTCCAGAAAAGAAGCCATTTTATACTTTAACCGAATTATTTATAAAGCTGAAGCCACAATAAAATAATGCTTCATATCAGGATTATTTACGAACCAAAGATAATCTAAGAAGAAATGAATAACCAAATCCTGTTATATGCAACATGGGTTTAAATCATGAATATTATTTGATGGCACACTTGAAACAATAAAATGGTCATGTAGTTATAAGTATTTGTCTGAATTTTGTTCGATTGGGTGTTTTAATTCTTAAATTCATATAAGATAATTTAAAATTTTTTTATTTCACTGAACAATAATGTGTTTGAATTACACAGTTATGTTAACATTTCAGTCATACATGAACAGTAACACAGGTTACAGGCTTTCAAAGTTATTATAATCTGATACAAGGCCATCCAGTGTATGGCACCCAGTGAGGATCAACATTGAAACCTTTTGAAATGTATTGGATACTTTTTGCACTTACTGTACATTCTATTTGTTCATGAACCATTCAAGTCAAATTTGGGTCCAAAGAAAAATGTCCTTTGAAAAAGAGAATTCACTTTGAAAAAGAAAAAAAAAGAAGAAAACCAACAGACGGGTTTAATCACTGTTGCTGGGTTTAGGTTATTCATGTGTTCTGACATCTGTGTCTATCTATGTGTCCAGACTTCGCCCAGCACTAACTGTTCATAGCAGAAACTTGAAATTTTGGACACACACTTCCCTCAATGAGTAGGGAAAATGTTTTTTTGTTTTATAAAAATTTAAAATGGAAGTTCATGCCAAATTTGTCTCTTAGCTTGTGTCCAGCAGCATTCGCATTTGTTTTTTGAAAATTTGTACTCTTTAGTGATCACAGCCCCAAAAACTTAAGAAAAGTAACTTACTCAATAATCACCCCTTTTTCCAATTTTTTAATTGATCACCCCCAACATGGCATGCTGTCAAAAGATGTTGGTCACATGACTGTTTCTATTTAGTGAATAACCAGACCTGTTTTTTTAAAATCATAAATTTTGTTACAGGTTTTAAAGTTATTAAGTGCATGAAATCTTGGCACCCTTGGAAAAGAATTACTCCCATATTGTAGAGTTATTAAATATCCAAATTTTTAAATTGTTCCCATACATTACTAATTTTTGACTTGTTTTTCTTTCATCTTATTATTGTTGCTTTTTATCACAATACTCTGGGTGGATATACTCTTTGACCATTAAAGTGGGTAGCATTAATCAGAAATAAAGAAGTTGCCTCTGACTAAATTTGAACACACATTCCATATCCCGTAATGCATAATTCTCCATGCCCCACCCCCAGGGTGTGATAAAGTGATTTTGTGCCTCGTAACACAGGATTCCGACCAAATGTGCTTCCCAAATGTTTATGCTCAAATGTTGTTTTGTTTTGCACCAGTCAATGGAGCAGTAAGTTTGCTTGTTTGTTTAAGTTTTTGGCTTGAGTCCTCGCAATCTCTGCACTCCCACATCACTCATTGTTTTGATCGTTTGTGCCTCCCTATGGGCAGGTATGACTCGTAGCAGCGTTACTGCATTACCCTGCAGACCATAAAATTATGGTTAGTAAGCTACTCTGCAAGTCCCTCCTTGACTGGGTCCCCTAATATTGTGACCAGGGTCTGATAAAGTGATTTTGTGCCTCATAATGCTAACCAAACAGATTAATCAAAGGAGCACAACTCATACCAAAACCAGGAGTTGCCTGCCCTGCATCACAGTCTTCTATGCGTTGCACTTGCAGGCAATGAGGCAGTAAGTTTGTTTCTTTGTTTAAGTGTTTGTCTCACGTCCTCTCAATCAAAGACAGCAACCGTTGATTCAGATCTCTGCACTCCCACATCGCTCATTGTTTTGATCGTTTGTGCCTCCCTATGAGCAGGTGTGCCTCATAGCAGCATTACTGTATCATCATGCTTTTTCACACCCTGTTGGGCAGTCAGTCTAGGAGAGAACAATCTCTGATATAAAAAGAGTTTGTACCCTGACCATGGATGATGGTTCAACTGCCTTGTGGACATCTTTGGGAGAAGGAAAGACTATTGGAGTAAACCCAGACAGAAAATCCGGATTGGTGTCTCTAAGGTGATTGGATATCAATTCTGACTGCCTTCTGGCAGCTCCTGCAGCCAAGTTGATGCCATACGTATTGCTCAGCTTTCCTTTGGACTTAAACGTGTGAGGATGAGAGGGGGATTCTGTTGACAGGGCATCCCAGGATCTTCATACAACTTGCCCAGGCTTGCACCCTGGAAAAGTCACTTTGTAAGCTAATCCTTTATGCACACGCTCCATTGGAAAGCGGAAGGACAACAACAACAACAACAAAAGTAGTAGTAGTAGTAGTAGTAGCAGTAATAGAAACAGTCTTATCTGAATTCTTAGATGAAGTATTTGCACTAGTAACTAATCACTGCTACCCACAACATTGGTTTATTGCTGGGTTTAGGTTATTCATGTGTTCTGACATTTATATTTACATTTCAAAAAACAAAAAAAATTTTTTTGAAAATTCAGACCTTCTTTAGTGATCACAACCCAACAAAAGGCGAGAGAAGTAATTTATTCATTATTAATTTTCTAACTTTTAATTGATCACCCCCAACACAGCATATATGGGTGGTGGTGATTCATAATTTCCCTTGGAATGCTAGTTTCTGACTAGCTTTACTTTCATCTTGTTGCTTTTTATCACAACACTCTGCATAAATCATGTAACACTTTTCTCAAAGATGACAAGGAACTGTGCAAGGCAAACATGTTCAACAACCTGAGATTTTCTAGTGAAATGACTTATAACCCAGGTCATCATGTTCCCTCTAATTTTTCATGGCTTGCATGGGACCAAAAAGCCTGTGAGCAACTGGAAAAGTGGAGTGTGCAGAAAATATTTTACATTTGAGACGATGATTGATTTTTTTGTCTAAAAGAAACAAAGGTCAGTTACTTATAACAAAATGGGTATAACAAAATAAATGATTTATTCGGTGGATTGGTTTTTCTTTATTATTCTTTCATTATTATATAATCCTGTATTTTTTCTTTATTTATGCACCAATATGTAAACATAATCTTTTCATAAACCTGCAATCAAATGTTGAGACTTAGAGCAAGTGTGATATGACAATTGCCCTTTTGGTCACGTAGTTTTAATATAGAAACCTTCTTTCTTTCTCTGACACTTCAAAAGTCATGTGCAGCATTAAGATTTTACTGCACAGAATAATTTCATGGGCATAGCTGGAAATTAGGGAGCTCGGGTGGGCTTGGATCCTTGAGAGGCCCCCTCCATTAGTGAGATTTGTTATTGTATAATGTTAGTAGAAATGTAATAGAAATGTAATAGAAATGACAATTGACCTTTTGGTCATGTAGTTTTAATATTGAAACCTTTTTTCTTTCTCTGACATTTCAAAATTTGGGCTTGGCCTTAAAATTTTGCTGCATAATATAATTTTTTCTTTTATGCAGCCGCACTGCTTAAATGGAATACCCGTGCCATTTGTGACGCAAATTGTTTATTTGTCGACATTGCATATTGTCTTACTTCATTGACCATGCTACAAAACTAATCATTTTAGAGTTAACTTATTTAACACGGGTAGCCAGTTTAGTGGCCTCCTTTTCAAAGTCGATAAACACGTTTTAGCAGCCAATAACACGTGCATTTCATTTTACAAACATTGATATGTTCCAACACCACAGGAATCATGACCCACTGCCCTAATCTGATCTGGGGACATTAAACAGACCCAGCACACATTATATTTGCTTTCTTGCTCCCAGAATCGTGGTCCTCTGTCCTTAATGACTGCCCCCAGAGAGCAGGCAGCCTTGTGTTCCTACACTTCTTTTTTTTTATCACTACACCACTGGCTATCTAATTAATTGCTAATTCTTGAGTTTTACCATAACCCTTTGAGCACTGACCCCCTCACATGTACGACTCCCTCAAACTGACCCCCAGGTGACCAACACTCATATTAAGGACAAAGCACCATGATTCCGGGAGCAAGAAAGCAAATATAACGTGTGCTGTGTCTGATCAATGTCTCCAGATCAGATTAGGGCAGTTGCTCACTATTCCTGGGGTGTTAGAACATATCAATGTTTGTAAAACGAAACGCACATGTCAGTGACTGCTAAAATGTTTTTATGGATTTCGAAAAGGAGGCCGCTAAACCAGCCACCCATGTTAAAATGAGTTAATTCTAAAATGATAGGTTTTGTAGCATGGTCAATGAAGTAACACAATACGTAATATCAACAAATAAACAATTTGAATCACTTAGCACCAGTGTTCCATCTAAGCTGCGCGGCTGCTCACAAGAAAAAAAGTAAACCACGCAGTAAAATTTACCACAAGTACATGTAGGCACGTGTAGTAGCACTTACATTCAAAACTGAAATCTTTTGAATTTTAACCAATTTCAGAGGCATTTTGAGGCCATATAGGATTACTACATGTGTAGGATCCTACATTAAACTTACTGCAGAGATATTTTAGTGGTAGTCTAGACCAAGGGGTTGGCAACCTGTTTGAAAGGAGGTGGGCCGGATTAGAAATATTTGAATGTCCTGCTGATTATTCTTATTAGTGATTTGTTCAAATAGTGAATTTTAATAGTATATAGATAGTGAGGGAACACTGTTCCCCCTCCTCCAAAAAGTAAGGGAACGCCGTCCCCATGCATTCCCACAGCAGTACACCACTGGTAACTACCAAACCCTTGTAGCAGATTTGCTAAGGTGTAAAAATCATTTGATAAAATATAATATTATATAAGAGACTGTGCAGATCAATTAAATTGTAAACCCATAAGAACCCAGACCCATTTCTACTTGAAGGAACACTATTTGGGATTCTGGGTAGGCAAATTGACAAAGTGACTGCACCAGGATGTTCAGTAGATGTCACTTAGTACACTTCATCAGTTAAAATCAAGGATAAAATATAATATTATATAAGAGATCAATTAAATAAATTGTCACAGTCACACACACAGTGGATTCTTATGGAATAAGTGATAAGTATTTGTGGCCAGTGTGCTCATTTAGGATCCTACATTAAACTTACCGCTGAGATATTTTAGCGGTAGTCTAGACCAAGGGGTCGGCAACCTGTTTGGGAGGAGGTGGCTGGATTAGAAATATTTTAATATCCTGCGGGCCAAGCCGAATAAAAAAAAAATGAAAATATGATCCTACAAAGATATGGAAACGACTTGTCTTTTTTAATTACTTTAATGGTTTTCATTATAGGATTAGGGGGTTAGTTGGAATGTGGGGTAAGTTGAAACACTCACTTTCAGCCGAAACAGAGAGTCTAGTGAGGACTGTACTGCCATCTTGTGAGAGCCTCTTACACTACCTTTCAACCATATTGGTATCAAGTCAATGCAGAAGGTTTTTTTTTATACCATTGTATTCAAACATATGTTGGGCTACATATGAAAAATATCAAAGTTATAGCTGGTCTACACACTTAGATATGAACATATATTTTTGTTATAATATACTGTGACAGAGGTCATTTCCAGGCCAACGGAAGTGGAAGTGACCCGGTCACCTTAGGAAATGCATGGGTGTCCAAAAACAGGATGTGGAAACCGGAAATGACACCAGCATGCACGTTTGAAACCCCATAAAGCTCAGAGCCGAGAAGGAAGAAACTCAGAACAGAGACAGGTAGACCACCTAGGGCTAGGAAGGCATAAGACCAAGTTCCCCTGTTGGGAACGGTCTCTCGGCACCCTTATCTCTCTCCCACTCTTCATTCTCCGGCCGACAATGTATCTTATGAAATAAAAATATGGCCTCATATTTTTACAAACAACTTTCGAGTCTTCTTTCTTTGCTGGAAACAACAAATTTTCCCCTGCCTATATAACATTTTGTGTGACCAACATCAGCGTTACAAAGCCGCAAACCATGGCGTTTATAGGTATAGGTATAGATATAACTGAGTACACTAGTACAATGCTTTTGTACTGAAATTATTAGTATGTGTATATGTATGTATTCACAGTTCACTCAGATAGTGTAATGGTTAGTACATCTGCCTCACATGCAGAAAGTCCTGTGTTTGATTTCCGGTATGAGGGAAGAGTGTGGACAAATTTCCCTGTGCACTCAGCAGCTAATTGAGTACACTTTAAACAAGTGGTTCTCAATGTAGGGGCATGGTTCATTTCAAGGAGGCGTTGAGGTGACTAAGGGCCTTAAGGGAGCGTTTGAACTTCTAGAGGGGGTGTTATGGAGATCCCATGAATATCTATAATCCTGATTTACAAATGGCTGTTGTTTAGTAGTATCTGATTACAAACAATGAACTATAAAAATAAAAATTATTTTCAATTTTAGTGTTCTGGACATTATAAATGTTAATATTCTTAAACTTCAAAATCTTTAAAAAAAACTTACATGTTAAAATTAACGTTTTTATGAACGTAGTTCCGTCTTGTGTATGTCTTCTGATGTACATGTTACAGCTGTTTAGGCCATTTTCAGCATCTTAACTGTTAGAACATCTTGCAAGTGTTTTGTAGGTGTGAGCATTATTAAATTATACAAACAAGAAGGAATTAGCATTAGGCCGTTATTAAATGCTAACTTCGCCAACCATTTCTCTTGTACAAGTAAGTGGCAAATTATTTTGCTTAATACCCCGTAGTGTTACTATTACTCTATTGGTAAACATTTAAAATTATCTCCCTTGCTATTGTTTTCAAACAAAGAATACTGTATGTATCTAAAATCACTGAAAAATGATTTTGAGAAGCGCTTTGAAGATCGGATTAATATGAATATTCCTGTCTGGGTTATGAATCCCTTTATTTGCAAGGTTGAAGAACAAGAAATTAATTTGCAGGAAGAAATCATTGTGTTTACTCATATTTGAACTACGGGGGGGGGGGGCATAGCTCGGTGTCATAGGGGTCATTGGGCTGAAAAAGGTTAAGAAACATTGCTCTAAGCTGTGTGATTAGGGTGGAAGTATCCCTTCAGTTGACTTGTATCCTACCAAGGGGGTGGTCATAAAAACTCATAATAATAAAGTCCCGGTCTCAACCAGACTAAACTTGCAAGGATCACTAAGTCGACACATGCAATAGAAACCAGGACTTTGTTTACTGGCTGTATGTACTCCATTGAGAGTTGTCTGAAGAGAGATGTATGTATTTACTGTCACTAAATACGTTGCTGGATAAAGTCTTTCAGGAGGCTTAACTTATGCAACAAGTGGCGAGTGTATTAATCAATGGGTAGACAAGATGCTGCACGAAGAAGAACTGGAAAGGAAGAATGAAGAAAAGTAACCTGCAATGGATAATGAAGTATGATTAATCTCAGGGTCACATCTTAGATCAGGGGTCTGCAAACTATGGCCCTCAGCCTCATTTCATCCAGGGGGGCCTCCCGACTTCATTCAATATGTGACAGTGCGTATAACAAATCTTTGTTTTCTTTATCTATCTTTGGTTAGCGAAGAATAACATTCTGTGTTGAAAGATAGAGCAAAATTCTCATTTTTTGCACTGGCCTCAAACCAATCAATGTTTTATAGCTAAAAGAATTTAACACTACCTTTTTAACATTAACCAACACAAAATTTGAAACACAATTTAACACTACTTTTTTAACATTAACCAACACAAAATTTCAACCTCAATTTAACAATATTTTGTTCGTTGTTGTTGTTATTATTAACAGTAATATTAATCTTGATGGTCTGATACCAATGTAATCTGAACCTATTTTTATGATTGATGACCAGAATTGTTGTAGTGTCAAACCTTGTTGGCTGTTTTTCGCCATAGGCTGACATTGTTGCAGCCACTGTTGAACAAGTGAAGTGTGATGAAAAATAGAAAACCTTTGGACATGAAATGCCATTCACCATTTCTCATGTTCTTCATACCATTGCCATTCTTTCCTAATATGAATTGGGTGTGGCACGATGGTTAGCAATCTTGTCTTATAGACTAGGGGTCGGCAAATTACATTTCATCTGGCCCACAGACTTCATTGAACATTTGACATTGCATACAAAAAGTTTTGTTTTCTTTATCTGTCTTTGGTTGGCAAACAATAAAATTCAGTATTTAAAAATAGAGCAAAAGTCTCA
>VCCN01005215.1:332661-343215 GCA_006491835.1 Architeuthis dux | reverse complement strand
CGTTGAAGACTACTGCATGTTCTACCAAGTCAAATGCTTTCTCTGTAGAATAATGCTGGTATTTCTTCGCGTTGTATGAGGGAGAGATGTCTCGTCGTTGGGTTGTATATTTTCGCGAACGAACATTCTGTGGAGGGAAATATAAACATTTTGTCCATACCAGAGAAAGGGTTCTCCACGTAATTGGATGGAAAGACAACAAAATTAATTATTTTCAATTGAAAATATGGGTTCGTTTTATTCCCGTTGCTTTGATTCCAGGTCACTCGCGGATCACATTGAGGCATTGAATTCTGCTTCAGTTAAAATTCTAAACGAGTGGTCACTTTACTGAAAGACTAACAATGATGGTAGTAGTTCAAATCAGATTTCTTCCATGTCCTCCCTCACTCAGACAGGCGGAGGAGCCAGGCCCTCTAGCTAGTTCGACCCGTCGCTCCTGGGTATCGGATTCTAAGTGCCCCTCAACCCCGGACGATTTGAAAATGACGTCCTAAAAACCTGGCGAAGCTGATTGGTCAGACGTATTCCCTTTGTTCTGACTTTGTCGGCCGTTTGACCTATTTTCTAGCGCTGGGAAACATGATACAGTGTTTTGGTCACCTACCATCTCCCCAAAATGTGCGAACACACGAACACACACAACCAGAGTGTATTTCATTACACTATACAACACAAGAATGGATGTATCCAACATGATTTGGCCATAACCTCTTAATCCTAGTCCTTTTGCTGAGTGACATTGGGTACCATTTTTAAAGTCTTTGGTATGACTTGGTGATGAATTGAACCACAGCCAACCGAACCGGAGGCGAGCACTGTACCACTAGGCCATAGTGATCCCTACTGGATCTATAAAATCAGACATTTGTTGTCACCACATTTTTCAAACAATTTGCTGCCAAAAGCCGTCACCCCATTTAATTCACACCTTCCTTGAATTAATTGTACGGTCAGTTCCAAGAACATAATACATCAAAGTGTCCATCTTGAAGCAGAAATTAATCAAAGTGTCTGTCTCTCCGGACAAAGTAACGATTGCAAGATGTGTAAGAGTAACTTCTAATATAAACAAACATGGTAGAGAGACCGGTGAAGTATTGCACACAGGTTGTTGAACGTTGAGGTTTGAGTTTAGTAGATTAGCATGGGTCCCTCTTTATTTGGTCATGTCCCCATTCAAAGTCAGTAATTGAGGTGTCAGCATAAGGGGTATTTGTTTAAGTGTCGGGGTGGGGGTCTGCCAAAAGTAGGAAGCAGGGGGGGAGGGATTCTGATTGCAGCCAATCAGAAGGCACAGCTGAATACCAAGAGTGAAGGAAAATCAGTATGAGCTGAGAGGGTATGACACTTCATCGAAAATGCAAAATACACACATGCACATATATGTGCACACATACTACATACATCCACACACTGGCCACATATGCACATACATACACTTATGCACACATATGCCACATACACACACATGTATGTATGATGCTAGGAGAAGACAATGTGGAGACTCAGAATAATTTGCAAGAAATTATTTAATACCTTAACATGTTTTAACTTATTAAAGTCATTTTCAAAAGGAAATCGGTAAAATGATGTGTCTGCATGGACCGAGGTCGAAACATGTTACGTATTGAATAATTTCTTGCAAATTATTCTGAGTCTCCACATTGTCTTTTCCTAGCATCATTATGTCGGATAACCTTTATCCTATTGTACACACCACATGTATGTATGAGTCTGTTTGTGGCGTGTTTGTGTGTTTGTATCTTGCATTTTCGATGAAACGTGATTGGATGAAAAGTCATGCCACAAGCTGTGAGAATTCAAAGAGGAAAATGAAGAACTTTACACTGAGAGAGAGAGAGAGAGAGAGAGAGAGAGAGAGAGAGAGAGAGAGAGAGAGAGAGAGAGGGGGTATACAGTAAAAAAGAAAGTAATAATGAGAGAAAGAGATGTACTGGGTAATAGAGAGTAATAGAGGGAGTGAGTGAGAGAGATAAACTGAGAAAGAGCTAGTAACAAAGAGAGGGGGATATGTATGGGGTGATAGCGAAAGTAACATAGATGTGTATAGGGTAAGAGAGAGGGGGAGAGAAAGAGCAAATCACAGATAGAGAACAAGTAAGAGAGAGAGAGAGAATAAGTAATAGACAAAAAGAGAGTAAGTAAGATAGAGGGAGGGAGCAAGTAAGAGAGAGGGGGAGCAAGTAAGAGAGAGAGATTGACCTAATAGAGAGGGAGGGAGCAAGTAAGAGAGAGATTGACCTAATAGAGAGGGAGGGAGCAACTAATAGAGAGTGAGAGAGAGCAAGTAAGAGAGAGGGAGGGAACAAGAGAGAGAGGGAGCAAGTAAGAGAGAGGGAGCAAATAAGGGAGGGGGGAGCAAGTAAGAGGAAGCAAGTAAGAGAGAGAGAGGGAGCAAGTAAGAGAGAGAGGGGGAGCAAGTAAGAGAGAGAGGGGGAGCAGGTAAGTGGGAGCAAGTAAGAGAGAGAGAGCATGAGAGAGAGAGTGAGAGAGAATGAAAAGGACAGAGAGAGAATGAAAAGGACAGAAACAGAAAGCAATAATTCAAAACAATGATTATTTATGAATATAAATTATGTGATTTTGTGTATCATTCCATTTTGTGTGGATTTCTTTGACTTTGATGAAAGCATCATTTGAATAACAAAACAAAGAGATTATTCAAAGCCAAAACATCTTTTTATCTGAATAAAGCAATTTTCTATTATTTATTCTCATTATTGGGTGAAATATTGTAACACAATATTGTTATTGATTCTGACTAGTTTTTACCTTCCTCTTAATTTTTAGCTATTTTTATCACAACTTTTGACTCTGGCTGTCATTTCAATGGCAAAGAATAAACAGCACAAACTCCAGTAAAATAATGTTGGGCGGTAATTAGTAAAATATTTGAAAATTTTGTTTTTGCGTGTAACACTTTTTTCAATGGACAGCATTTTGATCCTAGTCAGAATGCATAGATACTACACTCTGATCCCAGGCAGAGTGCACAGATACTCTGATCCTAGGCAGATAATTAGTAAAATATTTGAAAAATTTCTTTTTGTGTGTAACATTTCTCAATGAACAGAAGTACCAAGTTGCAACATTTTGATCCTAGGCAGAGTGCTCAGATACTACACTCTGATCCTAGGCAGAAGTGCCAATCTATATGTAAATAGTTTCATTTTTGGTGGGTTCTATGCTAGTAACTATTTATCATCATCATCAGCCGTTATAGGTCCACAGCTGGACAAAGGCCTTTCCCATCACATTCCATGACGACCTAGATTGTGCTAACATCTGCCACGTCTTACCCGCAAACTTTTCTATCTTGTCCCTCTATCTTGTATCTGGTCTTTTCCTACTTCGTTTACTGTCCCATGGACACCAGTCGGTTAGTCATTTCCCCCATCTATTGTCATCTCTTCTTGCTAGGTGACCAGCCCATCTCCATTTATTTCTGCTTGATTATTTGTATAATATCCTTCACTCTAGTCCTCTCTCTGATCCATATTGATCTTTTTCTATCTCTTAGAGTTATCCCTAGCATTGCTCTTTACACGGCTCTCTGCGCTATTCTGAGTTGGTTTTCAGCTTGTTTGGTTAATTTCCATGTTTCGTGTTAAGTATCATGAGTTATTCCCCTTAGGCAGAAGAGTTATTATCCACTTCCACTAAGAGGTGAAGTTTTAAGTTCTGGTCAACGAGCAGCCATATTGCTTTGTGTTATTAGTAGATCAGAGAGAGACCTAGAACACACGTGTGTGTGTCGTGACCGTGGTCATTGTTTGAATAAAGGACATGTAAGTACTTCTTCTGTTTGTATTTTTAATCTCTTAATATCTGTCATTAAACCAATCTTACATTTGGCATCCATAAGTCATGGCTGATATTATGCAGCCATTGTATACTTTATGCTGTGAAATAAAACAACGCATAACGATAGGTTGGAAAGCGTTTGATATGAATAGAGAATATTTATAGGGAATCCAATAAGAAGGAAAAGTTTTGATGCCCCCAAATAAATGATATCAGATCAATTCATGACACAGATCCACTGTTTGTAATTAAATATCTGCACACACTTTACGCAGAGAAAGAAATATAATATGTAGGATTCAAATGACTGATTTGAAAACAGAGACATTAAAGCTATTCCTTTTAATCCTTTTATTGTCACACGTTGCATGAAATTGACGGAACACAAGACACAAACTGAAGCTTCAGAAGAAAATCAGGATCAGAGGCGTGGCTGAGAGAGGGGGGAGCTATTTGAGAACTGCGACCCTGTCCCCCCAAGCTTTATAAATAGTAGTTCAGAGGCGTGGCTGAGAGAGAGGGGGAGCTATTTGAGAACATATTATTAAAGAGAAAAACTGCAACAAATAAAAGTTAGTGAATAAAAGCAGAACTGGATTGTCAATAAAATAATTATAAATTTACAGTACAGAGTTATGGTCGTTAGACCAGAGATGGTTGATTGTTCTTGTGGGGATGCCATTTTGTATTTGATATATGGATAAGCACTCCTCTGCCTAAGGGGAATAACTCAAAATACTTACTTAACAAGCTGATTGCCAAGTTAAAGGAATATAAGATAGGCTTACCAGAACCAGTTTTGGCATTCCGAGCCCTAAAAAGTGTAAACCTCACTGATGAAAATGTGGGGCTTGTGAAGGCTACAGGATTTAACAATGGATGACATGTCAAAACGGTTGCACAAGATGATGAGAATAGTTGGAGGTGTTTCTGCTTTGATTGACTGTTTTGTTTAACGGCACATCGACCCTTGGTGTATCATTCAGTGCCGAATTCAGTAGGGGAGAGTGGGGGGGGATCCCATGTCGCCTTGACTAGAGATTTGAGGGGGGAGAATCCCAAATCCCTGTCACTGAGACAAATGCCACCAGGACAGGGATAAAGAGGAGGGGGGGGAAGGGGTGGAGATCCCAAAAGCTTCTCAGGACAAATCCTGAGCATGCTAATGGTGATCGCCTCCCGACCAGCTGGCCAAGATATCCTGTGCAACTTCTTCCAGGACGATACCTGAGCATACCACAAGGACCCTCCGAAGGGCCGTGGTTCTCTGAACTTCAAGGCCATGGTGGTTTCGAAGAGCAGATACTATACTTTGATCCTAGCCACAGCCAAGATATCCTGCACAACTTCTCCCAGGACGATACCCGAGCATGTCACAAGGATACTACATTTTGATCTTAGCCAAAAGGCCGCCGGGTGTTTCTGGTGATTCCCATGCAATGTCTAATCTGATCGACAGGAAGAAGAAGAGACATTTTATGCCTATGAATCTGGTTGACGTCGACAGACCAGGAGTGTTAACTTCAGAAGGAGCAGAAGAGATCGAGGACAACCCCGGGTATAATAGAAGAGTCTATCAATCCTGTGGTCACAGTATAGTAAGAAGAACTAAACCCCCAGGACCTGATGGCTAGCCCTCCCCATGTGCTGTTTGTGGATCTATACTTCATTGGGCTGGAGACTGCCAACATACAGGTGAACTAGAAAGATGATGATGTTGTGCATGAAGCAAACATTGTTCTTATTGTTGTATAGCCATCTTGGTCCGCGGGAGGAAAACCCTGAACTTGGAGAAAAAGGAAGACTTAAAACTTGTTTATAAAAATATGAGGATACATTTTTATTTCATAAGATACATTGTGTTGTGGCGGAGAATGAAGGGAGAGAAACAATGAGAGCCGTCAGACTGGGGAACTGGCCTTGTGTCTTCCCCCAGCCTAGGCTGTCTGTCTCCGAGGGCATCCAGGGTGTTGCTTTTATCGGGCGCGAATGCCCAGACTGATTTTCCACCTGCAAGTTTAGTCGACATCCTGTTTATGACCCCTGAACACCAGATGTGTCTTCCTGTCCCCGACACCTTGCAGCCGATATCCTGTCCACAACTTTCAACACCTGTGGGGGTCAAATTTGTGACCTCAACCTACGTCCGCCTAAATATCCAACATTATGAGCCAGCTAGAACATGGAGTACAGGTGCTAGGGACAACGTTGCTGGGGCAGACAATTGGTGCAGTCATTCCTGACTCTGGTTATTCACGTACAGTATGTAGCCAGACTTGGTATCAGTGTTATCTGGACACTTTACCTCGAGTAGTATGGGACAAGATTAAAACTGAAAAAGGTCACTGTAAGGTTGGTATAATGACAGATATTAACAGATTCAAAATGCAAACAAAAGACGTACTCACACATATCCTTTATTCATACAATTACTGCGGACAATGACACACACGTGTCTTTTCCTAAAACCAATATGGCTGCTCGCTCATCAGAATGTAAAACAGCACCTTCTTACCGGATGTTGATAAGCACACTGCCTAAGGGGAATAACTCAAAATACTTAACAGTCACAGTACATTTAGATTTGTATCATGTTATTTTACCCTCTGTGCTTAGTGGTAAACGGGTCGATAAAAGTCTCGATTTTGCGGGGGGTCACACTCATTTTCAACATCAAAACAGGTATGATTGATTTGCACAGTTTCTTATATAATATTAGATTTTATCCTTGATTTTAACTCATGGAGTGTACTAAGTGACATCTACTGAACATCCTGGTGCAGTCACGTGACAATTTGCCTACCCAGAATCCCACATAATGTTCCTTCAAGTAGAAATGGGTCTGAGTTCTTATGGGTTAAGGATGCAGGAGTGAATGATGAAAAATTCTTATATATTAGAAATTCCCTCTACTTGTGAAATATGTTTTAGATATAAGAAAGTAGTTCCTAAAGCTGTGGTCGGTTTTCCCTTGGTCTTACACTTTAATGAAACAGTTGCAATGGACATCAAAGAAATTAAGAACTGCAACATTCTTCATATGAGTGATCATGCTTCTCGGTATAGTGTGGCTGCCAAACACAATTCAAAGGAAAGCTCTGATATCATGAGCGGTTTTCAGATACTGGTTTGTTTTGGTCCATCAGAGCTTCCTTACAGATAAGGGAAGAGAATTTAATAACAAACATTTCAGAGATATGGCTCAGAATATGAACATCATTGTCTGGTCTACAGTGGCACAAAGCTCTTGGAGTAATGGATTGAATGAAAGACATAATAGCATTCTTAGCGAGATGGTTGTGGAAACTATGGAAGATGTGGGTTGCAGTCTAGATGTTGCAATTGCATGGTCTGTGAATGACAAAAACTCATTGCATTGTGTCGGTGGTTTCAGTCGCAATCAATTGGTGTTTGGCTATAATCCAAGTATACCAACAGTTCTTGTCATTCAGCCTGCAGTGTTGGAAACTATGGAAACTATTAAGTGAAATATCATGCAGCAAGAAGGTTCTTTATAGAGTTAGAATCATCAGAGAAAATAAACAGAGCTGATGTTACGTTATGGTCAATGGTACCTGTAATTAGTTTTAATTAAAGCCCGCAGTTTTAAATTAATTAAGTTAACACCAGAAAACTAAAATCTTCTCACGGTCAGAAAAAGGGATATATTTCTTCCCAGACCACCTGAGGTCATAAGGTGGATGCTCAGGCACCGGTTCTGACCGGAAAGGAATTTGGGAGTTGGGAGTTGGACACTCAAAAACACATTACTGAAATTGGCATCAGAAAAGCTGGCAAAACAAAAGACACATACCAAAATTCACAGTAGGGGTCCTAAGATAAGTCAGAAATGATGACGGCTGGTAAAAGCCAATTTAGTAATGTGATGGATGAGTTAGCGGCTTTTCAGCATAGATATATTTTAAAGGTAAGTAAATTAATGAAAGTGACCGTGGGTGGATGTAGGAATGACACTTCGATCAAAAACAGATGTTTGGAGGCCATGGATGGAGGTGTCAAAAAGGGGTGGGACCAAAGTCAACACGTATGCTTAAAAAAGGGACCAATTTGATTGTCTGTCAGAAAGGGTAGACAGTCAGTCAGGGAGGTTGACACCAGACTTTGTGGCCTTTGGGCTGCATGAAGTTAATTACCCATGACCAAGACAGACGCTCAAAATGGCACAGCGAATACCTAAAATCGGCCCATTAATGGGTAGTTTAATAAGAGGGCAGAGAAGAAAGTCGGGTAAGGAAATTGTTGCACATGAAACTAATCCATGTTTGTATAATATTTAGATAAAATCAAGGACCGCAACAAACATTGGATGGGATAAGGGAAAGAATGAAAAGATTCAGGCATAGAGTGAGAGAAGTGCAGAGGCATGAGATAATGGATAATGTTAGTTTTCAACACCAGTGGAAATTCCACCTGTCCAACTAGTTGATAATGATATGATATATATAAAGATGATAATTATAATATAGTGGAGTCAGAGATAGTCTTTGGTGTAAAGGTCTTTAAAAAAGAAAATACTTTTGCTACACTCTAATAAAATCAGATTGTAGTGGCATCTTCAGGTCTCACAAGACCATTGATCAGCACCAGGACATCTTACTTCAGCCTGTGTTAGTAGAACAGTGTATGTTGCAGCTGCAGCAACTGCTTCTGAAGGTGCTGTCCTCTGGTGTTGTCTTGGTGCCGTTATTTCAGCGAGTGCATCTTTCTACAAGAGCAAAATCTCCTTTTTTTAGACCTCTGCATTGTTCCAGCTTCCAGTGAGAGTGACCTCTTGCAATGTCCTCCCACCTATCGACGTTCACATTCTGTGACTTCATGTCTCTCTTGCCGACATCTTTAAAACGAAGATGGGGCCGCCCATGTGCTCTTTTGCCAGAGGCTAGTTCCCCATATGGCAGATCCTTCAGGATCTTCCAACCATGTCCAACATGTGGTGTACATGGCCCAGCCAGTGGAGAAGGCTTTGATGGAGCAGGGCGTAGAGCTGGGGTTCCCAACCTTTTTTGTGTCATCGCCCACTTTCACATGGAAAATCTTTCCACCGCCCACTTCTATAGTAAATATTCAAAAGCATTCCAAAAATGTTTGGTAAAAGTTTGTTACTGGTTCGTAAACTGACTTTTTATGATGTAGTTAAAAATATCAAAGGGAGGTAACAAATAATGCTGACTTTCTTATACAGGTTCTTTGCATATCTCCTTTGAATATTTTTTTCTGGTAGCATATGTTGAAATACCTTCTTAATACTCAAAATCCTATATCGCCCACCATTTTCTGTTCAGTTGCTCATCGTCCACCCAACAGTTGAAATCACCCACTGGTAGGCGATATCACCCAGGTTGGGAAACCCTGGTGTAAAGGCTGGGTATCCAGGCACAGGCCAGGACCACGCTGTTGGTAATCACGCTTACTTAATCATATAATGTCGGCTTACAAGAATGGTTTTCAGAATTATTCCTAAAGAAAAATACAGTAATGTCCCACTTAGCGTTGTCCCGCTTAGCACTGATTTGCTATAGCGCTCTTTTTTCAAATATGTTTTGTAATAAATTTAGTAATGTTAAATTTCTGAAATGAATAAATCATTGACAGACCCTGAAGTAAGTACATACTGTAATGGTTATTAGCTTTTAATGAAGATAAATGTAATGTGTTACACGTGGAAATAGAATCTGTGTTATGATAACTGTATGAATGGAAATATACTAGATAATGTAAATGATGAAAAGGATCTTGGTATCATAGTAACTGATAAACTATCATTCTCCAGGTATATTGCCAGTGTTGCTGCTGAACAGGGTACTAGAACTGATTAAGCATACCTTTTCATATATAGAAAAGGACTCATTCCTCTAACTATATAAGACTTATGTCCATCTACACCTAGAGTACTGTGTACAGGCCTGGTCACTGTACTTGGAGAGAGATAAAAATCTTTAGTAAAAAGTCCAGAGACATGCAACTAAGTTAGTACCGGAATTAAAAAGTATGAGTTATGAGAATAGGCTAAAAGTGTTAGGATTAAACCCTGGTGTATTTTTACTAGAAGGGGTACAAGGGACTGAGAGGCCACACATAAATGGTAGCAGTAAATAGAAGTAGATTGAATATCAGAAAATTATTTTTTAGCAATAGAGTGGTAGGATTTTGGAATAGATTACCAGAATGTGTAGTGCTATCAAGAGATTTAAATGATTTTGTGATGGCACAATCTCTATTTATGCTATGTTATAATGACCCTGTTTTATCGTTTTGCGCTGCATTTTTAGCGGCGTATCTATAGTGCTACTGTATTAGGTTCTTAATCATGAGGTGTAGTTTATTTTTTTACAAGCAGAGACTATTTATATTCAATAAGGTGAATCTGAACAATATTAATCATTGTGATCTTTTAGGTGCACCTTTGAAGGTTTTAACTACGTCGTTCCATTTAATATAAGTAAAATAAACCTGATAAACTGGAAGAAAAATCCCATTATCAATTCAGAAAGTTCATCCGGGTTGACTTGAAACTTGTTTTTACATTGGTTTCTATTCAGTCATGCAATTATCATATTGTAAACATCTTGAATATCCATTACACATGAACAAGCAACCTGTTTCTTGGAAAGGACATTTAAAAAAGAAACCTTGCATGTTTGACACAAATTGAAAAACCAGGAGGCACTCAGAGAGCGCATACCTCTGCCAACACCATACACCAAC
>VCCN01005215.1:302785-312880 GCA_006491835.1 Architeuthis dux | reverse complement strand
GAAGAAGAAGAAGAAGAAGAAGAAGAAGAAGAAGAAATATGTGAAATGCTACCAAATTCAAAGACATTGTTCTTAAAAGCTGACTGCAAAAGCTAAATAATACGAATGTCAGAAAAAAGGTGGACATGTTCTCGTGAGGGAGCAAAGAATGACTTTAAAATGGGATCACCGCAGGGACAGAGTCCAACACAGTCAGGAACACGGAATGACGTGAACACAGTCGCTGCAGGAACATACTTCAACAAAGAGTACCAGTTAATCATGGGATGCACGAGCCACCATAGACATAATTGCAAAAGGTCAAGCCAGCCTATCCAGGTCCATTAACAACGACCATCGGCTGCTAAGTAGCCGGCAACTGAGGCGTATTCATGAATGGCTGGTGTAACATCCGGGCACGTAAATGACTGCTCAAATTTGAATAATGATGGCTCCCCGCGCGTGCATGAGTTTCACTTACATTGCAAATGGCGGAAACACATGCAAGGCATAGACGCGGCCTCTTTGAATGAGGTAAGTCACCTTCGGGCTGGTCACACAAATAGCATTTTGGTATCCAAGAGGACAGGAATGGAAGAGTGGAAGACCCTTGATGAGATGGAATTAACTTACTTTTTGGGGAGGGGGGACGGTGCTCCTTCACTATCTATATTCTAATAAAATAGTCCGGGGGCCAGCAGGGCCTACCATGCACGATATATATATATATATATGTATATATCTCCTCTCATGAATTAAATCCACAATTTGGCCTATAAAGTATACTTGAAATTTTCTTGTAAAATACTGAAATACCTATAAATTAATTTCCCTTTTATGGTAAAATAAAGTGTATTTTTGAATTCCTCATGTCTGAAAACCATGATTTAGCCCTTTATAGTACTCAGATATGTCAACTGGGAGACGAGATATGAAGTTCTGTTTTTTGGGGTGTGTGCTGGTGGCCATTTTTTATGCAAATGAGGTAGTTCTTCCCAACTTTTTTCTTGGGAACATCTTTTTCTGAAAGAGGACATCCTAAGGAACATTTTGGTACCCTAAATGTAGAATCATGGGGCAGGTGCATGGTCGGCCCTGCTGGCCACTGGACTAAATTCTTTATCTGAACAATTCACTGATAAGAAAAAATTTCCAGTATATGTCTGAATACTCACCCCATATGGCCCCAAAACATCTCGGAGAACATGCAGACTTCCGTTCGCTTATTTCTTTTTTCAGCACTAAACCACTGCTGACATCTAAAATCATCTTAACAATACAATTCGGTGCACAAAAAATGAAAACTGATCTGTTCACACCTTCCATACATAGTAAAGTAGGGTTTGCATTGTGCACAAAAATAATATATGTTTACATATAAAAAGGTGGCGTCATATTATACAAGAGATCGTAGTGTACACGGCTAAATACTGTAGTTCATTGTTCTTTTAGGAATATAAAGTTTACAAGTTAATCTCTATGATAATATTCTATTCCTAGGTTTTTATTGTCAATTACAAGTATAACACAATGCCAGCCCTGATTTATTATATGAAGTACAGTTGTATAGTGGGGTGAATGTCCTGGACTTGGATAGAAGGGAAACTCGAAGACTTGCTTGTAAAAATATCTGGACATATTTTTATTTCATAGTATACACAGCATACACTTCGTCGGCCGGTGGATGAAGAGTGGGAGAGTGATGATGGGTGCCGAGAGACCGTTCCCAACAGGGGAACTTGGTTTTATGTTTTCCCAGCCCTACGAGGTCTGCCTCCTGGTTGCTTGGGTCTCTGTGTTTTCTGTTTGGGTATCGGGTCTGCTTCATAGGTTGCTCGAACGCCTACGCAGGTGTCATTTCCGGTCCCCATATCTTGTTTTGGACACCTACGCATATACCTATTTCCTAAGGTGACCAGGTCACTTACATTTCCACACAGGTGTCTGACCCTGGAATAACCTTTTTGTGGCAGAATATCATAACAGTACAAGTATGCAGTCTTTCACCAGTTTTTGTAATTCTTGTCTTCAAGGTGTTTGCGGAATGATATGCAACATATCACCAGGGCTCTGGTTCGAGTTCACGGGCCTCAGGGTCTAAGCATTTGCCTGGGCCAAAATACAAATCTCCAACTGCATGCAGCCGTTATCCACAGCAGACTTTTTCTCTCTTTCTGCCCGGTCTATGGAATTTGGGAGTTATTTATAGAATTTGGACACTGTGTCGACCAATGAAAATTTTCCCCATCGAAGATAACAATATTCTGCTGGCTAGGCAAACCGTTGCAAATATCTTTTTACGTCAGTGTTGAAAGTTTGTTGTCAACGACAAGCAAAACACTAAATGTACACTCAGTGTTTATGTAACCTTTAACCAAATTGGGTGACACGTATGCTCCAGCTCTTCGCCAGACGTCTTTAAGTGACAGGTCACCATAAACACCATCTATCCATTTTTTCTTGATATGACAAAATCTGCTGATTTATAATCTAAACTTTAAATTTCTGCTGTGAATTATTTTTAACTTATGATTATAACATAACTTATATATGCTTCTAAAATCTGGGACACTTTATATTGTCATACAAGTACTTGCACTCTCTCTCTCTCTCTCTCTCTCTCTCTCTCTCTCTCTCTCTCTCTCTCTCTCTCTCCCTCTGTCAGATTGGGAAAGTGTGCATGTGCATATGTGTGCATATGTCTACACCGGCATTCATTAAATACATTTCTAAAAGACAATGAGTAAGTATATGTTAATTACTGGTTTAAATATTTCACCATTTTTTAAAAAATTACCTCAAAAGCTTTTCACATTTTTTTGTTTTTACATCTCGTATTTCAACTTTTCTAATTTCTAATCCATTTCAAAAGTCTTTTATCTTCAAATTCTCAGTCAATTAGCTAAAAGCGATTCAATTCCTTAGAAAGTATTCTTACTTTTTGACACGGGTGCAAAATTTTCAAATCATGGTATGGATGCATTTTATGTACTACATAGAAGATTGGATTCATGATTTAGTGCTCTCAAAATGAATTTAAGTAGGTGTGTATTATACTATTGTACTAGCATAGTACCCGTCAAAAATTAAAGGATTATTAATCACTGCTACCAATGGTTTAAGTTATTCATGTGTTCATACATTTATATGTATGTATCTATGTATCCGGACTTTGCCCAGCCCTAACCGTTGAAACTGTGAAATTTTGTACATACACTCAATGAGTAGGGAAAACGATTTTTTGTTTTTTGAAAATTCTCCCTCTAAAAACCTATTTAGTTCAATTTTATCTATCTTTATATCTGGACTTGGCCCAGCCCTAACCATTCATAGTAGAAACTTATTAGTAGTATGGTATTAGTGAGGGGTTCAATTTTCAATGAAAGATTATGCTAAATGCTAATTAGAGATGTTAATTGTTTTTACCATACATGTATACCTCTCCCAACTTTGTTGGCAGAGGTATATGTATTCACCAGTGTTCATCCATCTGTCTGTCAGTCTATCTGTCCACACGATATCTCCAAAAATTCTCAGTAAATTTCAATAGAATTTTGTGGAAGGTTTAGCAATGGGCTAATGAAGAAGTGAAATCTTTGGCTAGATCCATGCACAGTTTCCTCCCCCTACATTGTAGCTATATGTCCACACCACACAATATCTCCAAAGGTTCTCAATGAATTTCAATGAAATTTTGTGGAGGGGTGACTTCCAGGGGAGTTAATAGGCCGGAGACCAACAGGGCCTTCCGTGCGCCCACCCCCTGATCCTATGAGTAGGGTACCAAAATGTTCCTTAGGATGTCCTCTTTCAGAAAAAACAAAGCTGGGAAGAACTACCTCATTTGCATAAAACAAAATGGCTGCCAGCACACAACAAAAAAACAGACTGTTGACATTTCTGAGTACTTTAAAGGGCTAAATCCTAAGGAACATTTTGGTACCCTACTCATAGGATCAGGGGTGGGGAAGGGTGCACAGGAGGCCCTGCTGGCCCCCGTCGTATAACTTCTGCAGATCATCACAGTGTGACTGTCCTCTGACCCACACTGATGAATCACCAAATTTGGGGCAGATCCATGCACAAATACATCTCCTTCATCATAGCTATATGTCCACACCACACAATATCTCCAAAAGATTTTGTGGAAGAGTGGGCAATGAACTATGGAAGAAGTGATTAAATATTGGGATGAATCCGTGTACAGTTACCTCCCCTGCATCGTAGCCATATGTCCACACCAAATGGCATTGGCAGAGGTATGCACTCTCTGAATGTTTTATAGTTTCTGTTCAACGATTTATTAGAACTCTCTCCTTGAGAAAACATGGCCGCCGTTTTATATGCGACCGATCACACGCCACCTGGCGGCTACCAAAGATTTAAGATGCAAGGGCGACAACTCTAAAATGAAAGGTTAACAGTTTCTTTCTTAAACTCAATTTGTAAATTTCAGCATTATAATATTTATGCGTTATGATAATGTAAGGCACAAAGCAACAAGAACACAGTATTCTTCTCTGGGTAAAATGTATCAATCAGTTGTTAAATGCATTCAAAATCCCAGTAACTTGATTAAAAAAGATCTCATTCGGTTTTGTTTTTTTATTTTAATAAAGGTCCCAAGAATCTTGTATATAGTATACATGTATGATCGACAAGTATTTGGCTTATGCTATACTATTTGACATAAATCATCTTGTTATGATGATGATGAAAAACATTGAAATATTAACGTATATAAAAAATTTATAATACAGAGAGAATATTTGTGTGCGCATTATATATATATGCAGGAATCAATTTTAATGGTTCATTACAAGCAGTACTGCTGGTTTCACATATAGATTTTCATAATGAATATTTGAGTGTTATTTCCAATTGTTTTTATACATCTAGTTTGTTGTTTTCTGAATGGCTAGTTGGTTCATCCAATGTATTTTGTTGTTATGCGATTATCTGTTTGTTCCCTCCAATGGGTATCTATGTTTTATTTTGGGTGTGTTTGTATGTCTTATCTGTGTTTGTTGGCTCGTTATCATACATCCAATATTACCTATATATATACAGGTCTCGTTAGTCATTCAATAAAAATAGTCATGTGACTAATGTCTTTTAGCAGCATACTGTGTTGGGGGTGATCAATTAAAAAATGTTTGTGATCAATGAATAAGTTACTTCTCTCACCTTTTGTTGAGTGGTAGTCGCTAAAAAAAATCTGAATTTTCAAAAAACAAGCATGAATGCTGCCCGATACAAGCTAAGGGACTAATTTAGCATACACTTACATTGTAAATTGAAAAACTATTTGGGGATGGAATTTTTAAAAAAAGAAATAAAAAGCCATAACAAAGAGTTAATGTTTAAATTGTCAGCCCTCTAACTCCACTGGTACGTCCTGTACACAATAGATGGCCAGCCAGATTCTCACTTAAAAACTGAAGAAACCTTTGTTGACAGTTTTGGTTGACGGTTTCTAATATATGCACACACATGTTAATGACATATGCATCATGTGTACATGTATATACACATACATAAAAACAGATGCATTAACACATGTAGTATTTTACAGATTTCTTTGGTTTGGAGACACTTTGTGGTGATTGAAAATAGAGGACCCGGGTTGTGGAGTTTCCACAAAGTCGAATAGCAACAAACACAGTTTTTATGAGAAAAATATGATTCTTTTTTCTTTGTTTTTTCCTACTCACATAGACGAATTGAAAGATCGCCGGGTTATCACGTTAAAAGACTACAATATTAAATTGCTTTTCTTATGTGCGTGAGAGATGCAGAAGTGAGACGTTGAAGACAAAAAGAAGGCTTGCCCGGGGAAGAATCGAAAGCTGGAATGCTATTCAGGGCTATCCCCCCCCAAAATCTGCCCTCACTGACTGGGCGACCCAATATTTATCAGGTTAAGCTACGCCCCTTTTGGTAAAAGGAGTGGGACAACCTTTTCCCGTTTGCTGCTCGATAGGGAAGGAGAAAGTTGGCTGGGTCTGCCATTTCCGTCTATGTAAAACTTACTGGCGAGTCTGTCCCTTAACTATTTCAAAATGACCCTGTCTCGATTTCTTCTGTTAAGTGAACTCTGAATCTCTGGAGAAGTTTTAATTAAGTTTTGAATATTTTCTGGCGCCAGACGAAACACCTTGGTGTGATCAAAAGCCGGCAAGTCTCTATGTCACATTCCGCAGAAGCCAACCTCAGTCTTTATGCACACACACACAGCCTGTGACCATGGAGTCAAACCGCCTTTGTCCATTCAAAGGCCGTCGATCTTAGATCGCTGTACCTAATTCCCAAGCAGTTACACTGCAAGGTCAAATATCAGCCTCCACGCACACATGCACACACATTTCATTTTGCTACGCAACTATAGATAAATGTTTATTACATCCAAATTGTGGATTTGACAGACAAAATGATTACAATCTTATAAGGCTACCATCTTTTCTCAGTGTATAATGTTTTTTTCTAATATTTTCATGTTAAATGCAGAAAAATAGATTATATTAGAGAATAGACAACATGTTTTTTTAAAATCATAGATATTTTTCCTCAAGAAATTCTTTTATGAAAAGTCTTATTTCTTGAATATTTCAGGAAGACAAAGATGTGAGCCTTTTGGCTGAGATCAAAGTGTAGTATCTGCTCTTCAAAACTGCCATGGCCTCAAAGTTCAGAGAACCACAGCCCTTCCGGCGTCCTTGTGGCATGCTCAGGTATCGTCCTGGGAGAAGTTGCACAGGATATCTTGGTCAGCTGGTTGGGAGGCGATCACCATTAGCATGCTCAGGATTCGTCCTGAGAAGCTTTTGGGATCTCCACCCCTTCCCTCCCCCTTTATCCCAGTCCTCGTGGCATTTGTCTCAGTGACAGGGATTTGGGATTCTCCCCCCTCAAGTCTCTAGTCACGGGGACATGGGGTCCCCCTCCCTCTCCCCCCTACTGAATTTGGTTCTAAATGACCCACCAAGGGTCGATGTGCCGTTAAACAAAACAATCAAATCAAATCAAACCATTCCTCTGGAATCCATTATTAATCACAAAAATGTATACAAAAATAAATAAATATATATAAAAAAAAAGTTTTAAAAAATAAATTTTCCTCTTTCTTTAACAATGAAGTAAAAGTGGATTTTTTTTGTATAAAATATTTCTCGATTCCATTAAAACCAATTTTTATAAATCTGACTTTGAAAGGAAATTTGTTTGCTTTTTTCTATTAGGAACCATCAACCAAAACTGTCAACATAGGTTTCTTCAGTTTTTAAGTGAGGCTGGCTGGCTATGTGTGTGTCAAACGTACAGGCCAAACCAATGGAGCTAGAGGGCTGAAAATTTAAACATTTACTCCTTATGTCTAGAAGGAAAAAAAAATGTTTATTTATTTAAAATTCCCCTCAAAAGAGGATTTTAGTGGGTGTTCAATTTCCAATGTAAGTTTATACTAAATTGATCCATTCTTTATTATCTGACTGTGCTGTTATTTGTGGTAGAAACAACGGCCTGAATTGAAAGTTGTATATAAAAACAACTGAAATTAGGATGAAGGTTAAAAATTAGTCAAATTTAGTTAAATTAATGTGTTACAATTACTTCATCCAATAATAATAATAATAATAATAATAAAAGATTGACGAGTATATAATTGTTTTCAAAAGCAAACAATTACATAATCTGTTTCATTACTAGAAACAGTCAACCAAAACTGTCACCAAAACTTTCTTCAGTTTTTAAGTTGGTTTGGCTGGCTGGCATACAGGCCGCACAAAGGAGCTAGAGGGCTGAAAAAGTTACCATTTTCTCCTTATTATGTTTAGAAAAAATGTCTTTTGTTTTTTTTAAATTCCACCCCTAAATAGGTTTTTAGTGCGGTGTTCAATTTACAATGTAAGTTTATGCTAAATTGATCCCTTAGTTTGTGTCTGGCAACATTCATGATTCTTTTTGTGAAAATTCAGACATTTTTAGTGATCACTGCCCAACTAAATGCGAGAGAAGTAACTTATAAATTGATCAACCCTTTTTCAAATTATTGATCACCCCCAACCCAGCATTTTCTCCTTATTATGTTTAGAAAAAACGTCTTTTGTTTTTTTAAAATTCCACCCGTAAATAGGTTTTTAGTTGGTTGTTCAATTTACAATGTAAGTTTATGCTAAATTGATCCCTTAGTTTGTGTCCGGCAGCATTCACACTTGTTTTTTTGTTGAAAATTCAGACATTTTTAGTGATCACTGCCCAACAAAATGCGAGAGAAGTAACCTTTAAATTGATCACCCCTTTTTCAACTTTTTTTCATTGATCACCCCCAACCCAGTATTGGTCACGTGACGGTTTCTATTGAGTGACTAACCAGACCTTTTTCATATATCTTTTCATCTGAATTTATGGAAAAAGGAAAAACAATTTTAATTGATAAAAAGTTGTATTTGTCAGTTTTGACCCAAGACACTGAAAATATTATATCAGCAGAAATGCTCTTTTCCAGGTGGGTTAGTTATACTTGAATATACTTGAAATGGGCTTTGTTTTTGACAGCAGTTAATTGCATCATTAAGCCAGCTTCAGTGTATTTGTGGCTATAATATTTGCATGTGGCTGAAGGATCCTCAGGTGATCATATATATACCCATATTAAAAGATGCTATTATTCTTTGCTGGTAACAGGGTTGCCGCTAAGATATATTCTGAATATATCCTTTTGCACCCCCACCCCACGAAATATATCCTTTTGGAACCTTAGTTTGTGTCCAGCAGCATTCACACTTGTTTTCTGAAAATTCAGAATTCTTTATAGTGATTACTGTACAACAAAAGGTGAGAGAAGTAAGTTATTCATTGATCACCCCTTTTTCCAATGTTTTGATGGATCACCCCCAACCGACATTGGTCTTGTGACAGTTTCTATTGAGTGACTAACCAGACCTATTTTACTTTTCCAATTTTTAATTGATCACCCCCAACACAGCATGCTGCCAAAAGACATTGGTTGTATGACAGTTTCTATTGAGTGACTAACCAGATCTATTCTACTTTTCCAATTTTTTAATTGATCACCCCCAACACGGCATGCTGCCAAAAGACATTGGTTGTATGACAGTTTCTATTGAGTGACTAACCAGACCTATTCTACTTTTCCAATTGTTTGATCTTGTTCTTCTAATTCACTGCCACTGCCACTTCTTTGCACTTCAGTTGTGTGTGTATGTATGTATGTACAAATACAATGAGTAATCAAAGATTGCAGACCTGGTGTGCAATAAGTGCATTTCATATCAAGGGAAGGATAATGCAACAACGAACAATAAAGATTGACTCTAGTGTAACAAAGTAGTGGATGGGGGCATGTAAGAAATAGAGTATTTTAGGCATCGTAGTATAGGATGAACAAGTGTCTCAGAAAATTTGGCTTAGAAACGCCTTCTGCAAATATAGATCTTTTTGGCGGTGCACCACATGTCTGCATCATGGTACACTAGATCAGCGATATAGCTTGGGATTTAGGGGCCCCCAGGGAAGGGGGAGCTTGGTTCCTAGAGGGGTTGCCCTCCAACATTTAGCAGGATTTGTTATTGTATGATGTTAGTAGAATGCACGAGACAAAATGCATTTCCAATCCTCCCTGAATGGTTGCTGTCCTCCCCTGTTAACATTTGTCACTTCAAAAATACGATATAGGCCAAAATAGGACGACATAACCAAGAAAAACCACAGACATAATTCTGAAATTCAAATTTAAGAATGCTAGTATAAGAATTTAATGGAGAAATGGATCAGGGTATATATAAGACCAGGTATACATTTTAAAGATCATTTTCCACTTGAAGATTCACTAATAAATTCCTTTTGAAAACGACATAATCCGTCGAAACATGTTAAGGTATTAAATAAATTTCTTGCAAATTATTCTGAGTCTCCACATTGTCATTTCCCAAAAACCACTAATAAATGTGAAACAAATTTGTTGTGGATACACAATAATATTATTATATTATACAAGCTCTATCTATTTTTTAATACTGGACACTATTATTATAAATACCACATCATAATAATAATAATTGTTATTATAACAATGAGAATATATCATCATCATCATCA
>VCCN01005215.1:246584-260586 GCA_006491835.1 Architeuthis dux | reverse complement strand
AGTACCGCTTGTAATGAACCATTAAAATTGATTCCACACACATATATATATATGTGTGTGGGAACATCCAAGAGGAAATTATTGAACTAAAATGCAATGATGAATGCAAATATAAATTTGAAAGAGCTGGAATTGTATCTGTCAAATACAACTAAACTTCTCTATCCAATAATGCGGTCTGAAATGGCTTTTAAAGTACTATTGTGCTTTCCAATTTCATATTTGGTTGAATGTGGTTTTAGTGCGGGCAATAAAATATTGATAAAGGAAAGAAGTAAAACTGCAAATATCAATCCAAATATTGAGAATCTAGCAGCAAAGCATCGAGAAAAAGCAACTTTTGGCCTATGTAGAAGGTGTCAATTTGTTCATATATTGTATACAAAGAAAGATAATCTGTTAGAGTTGGAGAAGACACACATGTGTTGTTGACCCTGGTCATTGTAAATGTATGAATAAACTGGATCTGTGTAAGTACAATTTCTATTTTTTTAGGGGAATTCGCTATAAGTATAGTATTTTGGGTTTGTGTTCATCCATAATTTGGTAGTTGGGTGTTGTTAGGTAGATCTTAGATCTCCCTTAGTTATTTAAGTCTTGACTTAATATAAGTTTGTTTTTTTTCAGATCCTTTTTCTTCTTCATCCTTTCAACAGTGCCCCGAGTCTAGACAGCTTATGGCTCTTGTCAAAAAACTGGTGAATTCTGGGATATTTATAGTCGAAAATGAACAATCTGGATAAGACTCATCTATTCTCACCCCACCCTCTTTCTCTCCCACCTTCTTTGAAGTCGGACTTTGAAGAATTATATAATTCGAATTCATCTCATACATGAACCTAACTTTGTTTTGGCATATAGCAACATTGTTGCATAGTGTTTAGAGCAGTCACTCCCAAGGGGGCGAAAGTTGAGCTGGGGGGGGGGGCATAGATTCTCACATACAATCGTTTGACTGTAATATGAAATTTATCAGTGATCACATCCAAGAGGAACTTATTGGACTAAAAAGGCAGGAGAGTGCTTATCAACTTCCGGTAAGGGGCCACTGTTTACAGGGGAAGACACATTGGTTTTAAGAGTTGGAGAAGACACACATGTGTCATTGACCGCGGTCATTGTAAATGTATGAATAAACTGGATCTGTGTAAGTACGTCTTTTGTTTGCATTTTAAATCTGTTAATATCTGTCATTATATAAACCTTACAATCACATCGAAGAGGAACTTATTGACCTAAAATGCAATGATGAATGCAAATTTGAAAAGAGCTGGAATGACTGAGTTGTGTCTGTCAAATACAACTAAACTTCTCTATCCAATAATGTGGTCTGAAATGGCTTTTAAAGTATTGTTGTGCTTTCCAATTTCATATTTGCTTGAATGTGGTTTTAGTGCAGACAATAAAATATTGACAAAAGAAAGAAGTAGAACTGATATATACATGCGAGGGGAGACATAAGACTAAAACTCACAAATATCAATCCAAATATTGAGAATCTAGCAGCAAAGCATTGAGAAAAAGCAACTTTTGGCCTATATAGAAGGTGTCAATTTGTTCATATATTGTATACAAAGAAAGATAACTCTGTTAGAGTTGGAGAAGACACACATGTGTTGTTGACCCTGGTCATTGTAAATGTATGAATAAACTGGATCTGTTTAAGTACGTCTTTTGTTTGCATTTTAAATCTGTTAATATCTGTCATTATACCAACCTTACAATCACATCCAAGAGGAAATTATTGAACTAAAATGCAATGATGAATGCAAATACTAATTTGAAGGAGTTGGAATTGTGTCTGTCAAATACAACTCAACTTCTCTATCCAATAATGTAGTTTGAAATGGCTTTTAAAGAACTGTTGTGCTTTCCAATTTCATATTTGGTTGAATGTGGTTTTAGTGCAGTCAATAATATATTGACAAAAGAAAAAGTAGAACTAATATATGCATGTGAGGTAACATGAGACAAAAAAGACATGCACAAAATACATTACTTTTACTAAAATATCTCCTTGTTATTGTTTAGAAACGGTCACGTTGTAAATATCAGAATAAAAAAAGCATTGCCCTTTCGGCCACAAAGTTTTATTATTGAACCAGTTTTTCTTTATCTGAAAATTTGTGCACAGCTTTACATTTATATAGCAGCATAATTTTTCCTGTGCGTAGCTTAGAATAGCGGTATTCAAACTGTGTTCCACAGAACACCAGGGGGTTCTGCGAAACAAAGTAACATTTTCACAATATACTTAATAATTCTTTATTACATAAACGATTCCTTCACAGCTTTTACATGTGTTTATTTTATTTCTTTAACAGAAACAGTATTTTATTTTAAGAAAAAATTAACCACATTTTGCCCTTTTAATTAAAAACATCTTGGTTCTTTATGTGACAAGGATGCTATTCAGTGATTCAATATGTCTATTTTTCCTTAGTGAGCTTCGTTCTTACTTTTCCAATCGAGTGTGCATTTTCTATTTGGGTTTATACACAGTCAGATGATTCCATAAACAAGGCTAGAATCCAATAATTACATACATATGTAAGTCAAAAAATCTCCATGAGAAAACATTTCCAAACTCAAACAGGCTAACATGAGCCCAACACACAGACACCAATCCCACATCAAAAACACACACATTCCCCAGAATACAAAACACATGCATCCCCCCCAGAACACACAAAACTACCACATACATATGTAAATATATATATATATGTGTGTGGAAGGGAAAGTTATTTTTGATGGGGTTCCCTAGAAAATTTAATTATTGAAAAGTTTTTGCCGAGCAGTGGAAGTTTGGAGACCACCCGCTTAGAGGGAACATTGTCTAAGATAAAGAATTTACTTTCATACATCAAATTACAATTGGTCCTTTGCAGCAAACTTAACAAGAAAGTGATGAGAAATTTTATTTTTACACAGCTACAAAGTGTCAGCTTGCTTGGTTAGCTCCTACCAGCACCAGCGAGTAGTGTTCAAAGCCAGGTGTAAGAAAAGCCAGGGTTTTGAATGCTGATTTTGAAGGCAAGGGAAGGCATCCCTATTTGGAAGACTAGCAAAACAGCATCTTCCTGCTCAGAGGCGAGCTAGAGATTTTGGGGTATTCGTACTCCTTGAGGGTCCTCATCCTATATTTAATGAGATTAATCAGTAGAAATGCAGTAGGTGAACTACTATTTATAAAGCTTTTGGGATCCCCGCTCCAGTAGGGGCCAGGGTGGGGGACGTTTTCAAAAAGACCAATTAGCTACGCCTCTGTTCCTGCTGAACCCTCCTTATTTCTTATTGTTTCTGAGAAAACCAAGGTAAGTAGATAATAGTAAGACTTACATCTTTTGGTTTGGACTTCACAGCCTAAAATTGGGGTTCAAACAGATACCTAAGGTCATTTTTCTTATCTATATATTTAACTTTTAGAATTAGATGTTAATAACAAGGGTAATAACTACTAATCAAAATTCCCTCCCTTTAAACTTTACGTAAAATTCTTAAATAAATAAATACGTTTTCAAAGTAAACATGGTTTCCAGTACAGAAGAGCTCAGTAGCGGCTTCCAGTGGTGTATGACATTGCATTGCAAATTGACCTCCCCCCCTTCCCACTAAAAAACTAGGATCAAGCTTACATCAGGCACCCTAAACATTGTTGAATCGAAAAGGGACACATTTTGCCTCGACACCAGCTATGTTCGAAGTTACTTACATTCAATAAAATATAGGTTGTTCTTTTTTTTAAACTAACAATTTTCGAAGTTACAAAGATTCTTTCTCCAGGAAAAATAAAAAAGTAGTTTTTGTGCTTTCAATCCAACTAGTCTTCGTAAAACTAGGTTTTGGCTTTTATAGCGATTATTAGAGTTTAAATTTTACAGTGAATCAGTAACTGTCATCCTAGTGTAATAAAAAAATAAAAAAAGAAGGTTGGAAGCGTTTGGCATGAACTGCTTGCGAAACAGATGGAACTTTGTGTGCAATGTCTGTGTAGTCAGATTAAAAAGGTTATCTGTCAAATGAAGGACAGATCTACTTGCAATACATGATTGTTTTCAAGAGGAAAGCCTCTCTTTCACTTCATTTACCTCTGCCAACAAAGTTGGAAGAGGTATAATGTTTTGTATAGTGGGGTGAATGTCCTGGACTTGGATAGAAAGGAAACTCAAAGATTTGCTTGTAAAAATATCTGGACATATTTTTATTTCATAGCATACATCTTTGTTGGCCGGAGAGTGAAGAGTGGGAGAGAGATAAGGAGAACCGCCAGTCTGTCCCCAACAGGGACAGTGATCTCGTGTCTTTCGGCTCCGCTGATGTCTGTCTCTTCTGTTGAGTCCTCTCAGTTTTCTGTCTGCCCTTGCTCTCTGTTCAAGTCTGCTTTATAGGTTTCTCGAACGCCTACGCAGGTGTCATTTTCACTCTCCACATCCTGTTTGTTTGACACCCACGCAATATACCTATTTCCTAAGGTGAGTGGGTCACTTACATTTCCACACAGGTGTTTGACCCAGGAATAATCTTTTCATGGCAGCAAATCATAACATATGTATTCACAGAGGTGTGGCTGAGGAGGGGGGTTATTTGAAAACACCCCTCAGGTCCCAAAAGCTTTATAAATTATAGTTCACGTACTGCAGTTCTACTGACACTATACAACTCCATTGCGCAGACATTGGGGCTATTCATGTTCAGACCCCACCAACTTAGGATCTGAAAAGTCGTGACAAACCCTTCCCAATCTCTGTTCGAGGAGCCAAGTCATTCAGATAGTAACAAAGACATATTTGAACACACATGAATTGCATAAATAATAATGAAATCAAATGATGGATAATATTATATCCAACAAAATATGATAATTATTAAGAGATAGAAAAAGATCAACATGGATCAGAGAAAAGACTAGAGTAAAGGATATTATACAACTAATTAAACAACAAAAGTGGAGATGGGCCGGCCACCTAGCGAGAAGAGATGACAATAGATGGGGGAAAAGATTAACAGATTGGTGCCCATGGGATAGTAAAAGAAGTAGGAAACGGCCAGACACAAGATGGAGGGACGAGATAGAAAAGTTTGCCGGTAAGACTTGGCAGAGATTAGCACAAGATAGGCTGTCATGGAGGGAGATGGGAAAGGCCTTTGTCCAGCAGTGGACTAATGACGGCTGATGATGATGATGATGATGATAAAGACATTTATTAGTTGAGAACCTATATTTGCTCTACGTCAATGTGAGCGACTGCTAAACGAGCGGCCTAAATCATAAATGTGAATAAAGAAACAAGCTCTGTGCTGGGATTGAACTCGCATCCACCTTGAAAGCAACCTTATATGCAGGTTCTGCTCTACTAATTGAACGAAACAGAGCTTGTTTCTTTATTCACATTTATGATTTAGGCTGCTCGTTTAGCAGTCGCTCACACTGACGTAGAGCAAATATAGGTTCTGAACTAATAAATGTCTTTATAAAATTATCCATCATTTGATTTCATACTGTCGACATAGAGAGCCACATTATATTCGTGCCTAAAATACGGACGTGAGAATGGAGAAGCCAACAAAGTGTAGGATTAAAAGACTTCAGCCTACCATGAGAGTTTTGTTAGCTCAATCAGTAGAGCAGAAACTGCATAGAAGGTTGCTTCCAAGGTGGATGCTGGCACGGAGCTCATTTCTTTATTCACATTTACGATTTAGGCCACTTGTTTAGCAGTCACTCACACTGGCGCTGGGCAATAAATAATAATTCAGCTTTTGGGGTTGTTTTTCACCAATTAAGTGATAGTGCATGTCTATTTATTGCAAATTTTCCTTTTTCAAAAAATCTCACTAAATGTTGGAGGGGAGCCCCCCAAAGAGTCAAGGCCCTCAAATCTCTAACTATGTCCCTGTATATTCACTCATCTTTGTCTGTTTGTCCACACAATATCTCGAAATGTTCTCAGTGAATATCAATGACATTTTCTGGAAGGGTGGCCATGGGCTAAGAAAGAATTGATTGAATTTTTGGGCGGATCCAGGAATTCTTTTTGATTGAGAGATGTTAAGACAATATTTAAGACAATAGTACAAAATTGTGGAAAATCAAAACTTCCCCTGCATCGGAAGGAAAATCAGTTCATATACAGCTATATATGAACTGATTTTCATTCAGTTTTCAGTTAGTGTCGATGACAGAGGTATGCACTCTCCGAGTGCTATTCTAGTTAGCTTTAGTTATCGAGCAAAAGAAATAAAAAAAACACGTCTGGTTAGTCACTCATAAAAAAAGCCTCATGTGACCAACATCTTCTGGCAGCATAACATGATGGGGTGATCAATTAATAAATTGGGAAAAGGGGTGATCAATGAATAAGTTACTTCTCTCGCATTTTGTTTTGTCTAAAAAGTCTGAATTTTAAAAAAAAACAAGCGTGATTGATGCCGTAACAATTCAGCATAAACTTACATTGCAAACTTATTTACTAAAAACCTATTTAGGAGGGAATTTCAAAAAAACAATTTGTGTGGTCTGTACATGTGATATATAGATGGCCAGCCAGACCAACTTACAAACTGAAGAAACCTATGTTGACAGTTTTGGTTGACGATTTCTAAAAAAGAAAAGGAAAAGGGGAAGCAAAGAAGAGACAAAAGAACAGATGGTTGCATTTGGACATGGCAGGGAAGGGCAGTCATCTTCTAGCAGCATACCATGTTGGGGGTGATCAATTGAAAAATTGCGAAATGGGGTGATCAATGAATGAGATACTTCTCTTGCCTTTTGTTTTGTCTAAATGGTCTGAATTTTCAAAAAGCAAGATTGAATGATGCCGGACACAAACTAAGGGACCAATTTAGCGTAAACTTACATTGCAAATTTACTTACTAAAAACCTATTTAGGGGGTAATTTCCCCAAAACAATTGGTGTGGCCTGTACACATGATACATAGATAACCAGCCAGCCAGCCAGCCAGCCAGCCAGCCAGCCAGCCAGACCAACTTAAAAACTGAAGAAACTCAAGTTGACAGTTTTGGTTTCCATAGATAGCCAGCCAGCCAGCCAAACCAACTTAAAAACTAAAGAAACTCAAGTTGACAGTTTTGGTTGATGGTTTCTAAAAAAGAAAAGAAAAAGGGGAAGCAAAGACGAGACAAAAGAACAGATGGTTGCATTTGGACATGGCAGGGAAGGGCATGGAGGGCAGTCGGTGCTTTGTATTCAATTCATTAAATCTGGAGCAAGATGTTTATCAGCTGTGGGTACAAGCCAGAGAGAGGGAGAGCGGAGATAATGGATAGTGCAATGATTCTGCCGGGTTGGGTGTATGCTCCACAAGAGGGCAATTTGGAGTTGAGGGGGGGGGGGAACAAGTCATGTTAAGGCATAACTGATTAATTACTAATTATACAGTATGTAGATTTCGAAAAAGCATTTGACTCGACAATAGATCACCTACACGCAATAAATCAACTAATCGAGACATCCTTAGAATACAATAAACCACTCTGTTTGGTCTTTGTAGATTATGAGAAAGCATTTGACTCGGTAGAACACACAGCAATCTTCAACGCAATGCGAGAACAAGGTGTTAACGAGAATTACATACAAATCATCCCAAACATATACGAAAATGGCACCGCAATAATTAGACTACATACAGATACAAACAAGATAAAGATAGCTAAAGGAGTAAGACAATGGGATACAATATTACCTAAACTATTTACAGTGAGCCTTGAAAGCATCTTTTGGTAAACTGACTGGGAGGGGATGGGAATAAACATAGATGGAGAATACTTAAGCCACTTAAGATTTGCTGATGACATTTCCATGACATCGGAAGCATCTGAAGTACTACAAAACATGCTAACTGATCTAAATAGGGAAAGTAAAAAAGTCAGCCTAAAATTGAACAGAACAAAGACAAAAGTAATGTTCAATGATAAAGTCCCCAAAAAGGCCATTAAGATAGAAGGAGAGACTCTAGAAGAGGTTGATGCGCATAAAGCGTATAGTATACAACTGCTGCATAATACCAGCCATGACTTACGGATGAGAAACATGAAAACTTAACCAAATAAACTGAAAACTAACTCAGAATAGCACAGAGAGCTATGGAAAGAGCAATGCTAGGGATAACTCTAAGAGATAGAAAAAGATTAACATGAATCAGAGGGAGGACTAGAGTGAAGGATATTATACAAATAATTAAGCAACAAAAATGGAGATGGGCTGGTCACCTAGCAAGAATAGATGACAATATATGGTGGGAAAAGACTAACCGACTGGTGCCCATGGATAGTAAACGCAATAGGAAAAGGCCAGACACAAGATGGAGAGATGAGATAGAAAGTTGGCCGGTAGGACGTGGCAGAGGTTAGCACAATCTAGGATTTTAACAGTGTATTATTATACGTTTTCAACACCAAATTTGTTTTATTCTAGTAAGGGGTACGGCTGAGAAAATTGATATTTAACATATTAGGGACAGACAGACAGACCGACCGAAAAGTGTCTTATAGAGATGCATGGATGCATCTAAACATTCTCTTGTAAGTAGTGTTCTTTAACTCTTAATTTTATATAAGAAAATTTAGATGTTAATAACAAGGGGAATAACTACCCATCAAAGTTACCCCCCTTTCAACTTAAGCTTTAGCTGCAACAATAACTAGTATTCTAATTGGGATTGAATAAAATGTAACAAATGTGTTTTCCACCAGAAGAAGAGCTCAGGAGCTGATAGTAGCGGCTTCTAGTGTTGTATGACATTAAGTGTTAAAAAGATTCCAGAAGAAGAAGATGTTGATAATAATATATACATTTATACAAAGTGCCCTTTCTCGGGAACCTCAATATTCAAGTCCTCACTGGACAAAAGCGCTTGGAAACCTGTGTAATCATTGCAGTAAAATATGAGGCCTGTTAAAGAAGTGTATCAATGTGAGGTCAATATTTAAAGAAAATACAACTTGTTAATAAAGTTATTTACACAACACAGTGCAGGAGCTAGTTACAAAATGTATCTCTTTACCGAGGTCATATAAGTATGAAAGTCTCAAAACAAGAAAGTTTATTGATTTAAAACTTGCTAATGTTTGAATGTTTTGGAAGTCAAATAAATAAAATAAAAAATAAAATGTTCCTCATGTTATTCATCCCACCTCTGCCCTTCCCTATACGATTGTCTTATGTTGACAGTTTTGGTTTCCATATATAGTCAGTCTGCCAGACCAACTTAAAAACTGAAGAAACCTATGTTGACAGTTTTTGTTTCTATAGATAGCCAGCCAGTCAGACCAACTTAAAAACTGAAGAAACCAAAGTTGATAGTTTTGGTTTCCATAAATGGTCAGCCAGCCAGACCAACTTAGAAACTGAAGAAACCAAAGTTGACAGTTTTGGTTTCCATAGATGGCCAGCCAGCCAGACCAATTTAAAAACTGAAGAAACCAAAGTTGACAGTTTTGGTTTCCATAGATGGTCAGCCAGCCAGACCAACTTAAAAACTGAAGAAACCTATGTTGACAGTTTTGGTTTCCATAGATGGTCAGCCAGCCAGACCAACCTAAAAACTAAAGATGTTGAAAATGTAAACAAAAGAAAAGATACAGGAAAATCTTTTTCCGAGATTTAAAAATTTGGCGTGCGAAAGACAAAGGAAAGATTTTATGAAAATTTTGTTTCCCCGGGATTTGAATTCGGCGCGGAGGAGAAAGCAAAACGAAAGAGACAGCAGTAATAGCACCGGGAGCGGTGGACAAAAACTGGTTAGTGTTTTGACTCGACTATCGCTTCGGTCCTACGGACACGATCATCTTAACTTCGAGGAGGATCTTCTTTTTCTCCTTTTGCCTTTTCTAAAGGACAAGTGACCAAATCAACCTTTTCAAACATTTGGAACATACTCTTGATTTCCCTCAACGGTCAACCAGACTATTTTCTCTCCCCAGAATATTTTCTGTTCAATGTTTTTGATATAAACTAGTTATTGCCCCACCAAAAAGCCCTAGAATTTGTGGGTTTTTTTTAATGTGTGGGGGGTGGGGATGGAGATCCCATGTCCCCGTGACTAGAGGCCTGAGGGTGGAGAATCCCAAATCCCTGTCGCTAAGTCAAATGCCACGAAGACCGGGATGGGTCCAAAAGCTCCTCAGGACGGATCCCAGGTGTGCTAATGTGGATCGCGACCAGCTGACTAAGATGTCCTGCACAACTTCTCCCAGGTATCCGAAGATACCCGAGCATGCCACAGGACCCCTGAAGGGCCGTGTTTCTCCGAACTTCGAGGACATGGCGGTCTCAAAGTGCAGATAATTCACTTTGATCGTAGCGCGTTATCAGCCGCAGCCAAGATATCCTGCTCAACTTCTCCCAGGACGATACCCGAGCATGCCACAGGACCCTATACGGGCCGTGTTTTTACAAACCTCGAGGCCATGGCGGTTTCGAAGAACAGATACTACACTTTGATCTTTTTCTTTATTCGCCTCCCCATGGCACCAAATTTGATATGAAGTCTTTTTAATGTGGGGTCGGCCTGTACGCGAACGTGCAGGGGTCGGGGGGGTGGTTTGGAGATCCCATGTCCCCATGACTAGAGACCTGAGGGGGGCGAATCCCAAATCCCTGTCACTGAGACAAATGACACAAGGACCGGGATAAGGTTAGGGGTGGGGATCTCATGTCCCCGTGACTAGAAACCTGAGGGGGGAATCCCAAATCCCTGTCACTGAGATAAATGCTATGAGGACTGGGATGGGTCCGAGCATGCCACAGGACCCCCAAAGGGCCATGTTTCTCCGAACTTGGAAGCCATGCCGGTTTCGAAGAACAGATACTACACTTTGATCTTAGCCAAAAGGCTGCCTCTATATGAATCTAGTGAAACTTTATTTCAAAATACATTTGACACCTCTGCATCTTCTCAAGGCTATTCCTCTGCCTGTCTTTAAAAACCATCAATCTTTGGACATGGGAGCACAACAAATTTATTATTATTTTTATCTGGTCTACTGTTACAATTCTATAACATCTTGGTCTTCACATCTGCGAACCTCACCGCTGCCGCTGTGGGGCAACCATTGACCAGTTCGGTCTCCACCCCCTCTCATGTCGCCTCAGCATGTCACCTTCCTCGCCACACCCTCAACAACATTATTAAAAGGGGACTCGATGCCACTGGAATCCCTGCTGTATTGGGGCCCATTGGCCTAGACCGTGGTGATGGTAAACGCCTGGACGGGATAACTGTTTTCCCATTCTCATCCGGCAAACCACTAATTTGGGATGCCACTTGCAGTTTTTCCTTCGCAAACAGCAACATGATCTCGTTGGCCCTTGAGCCAAGTATCATCGCCCTACGGGCCGAGGAGCGGAAGACAGCCAAATATTGCTCACTGACTGATAGGTACGAGTTTGTACCTGTAGCGGTTGAAACATCTAGCTTGATAGGCCCCAAGGCATTGAGGCTCATTCGAAAAATAGGCTCCATAGCTGCTCAACGCCATGACGAGCCGTGCGAGAACAGCTGGCTTTTCCAACGTGTGTGTCGATGGCAGTCTTCCGTGGCAATACGTTCTCCATAATGACTGTGGGAACAGACAGAGTGAAATTCAAGAGAATATGGCGGAATCAGAATAATATGCAGGAACTGCTGGAACAGATTCTTTTCTGCAAACTTTTAGTTTTATTCGAGTAATTATAATTTAGGCTGTTACAATGGTATTTTAATTTTATCAAATAAATTAACATAAGAGAAAAATGGAGGAAAAAACCAAAGATACCTACCTACCTTCAATATACATATACATATCTTCTTATTTTATATCTTTATATAATTCTTTAAGGGATCAAAAGTGAAAAGATACTTTTTCCCCCTTTAAGGGGGCAAAAGTGATGGGAAACTTTTTCCACATTTGAGGGGTCAAAAGTGTAGGGACCCCCACACACACACCTTTATGGGATTAAAAGTGAAGGGAGACTTTTCTTCCCTTTAATTGGAGACTTCTCCCCCCTTAAGGAGTCAGAAGTGAATGTAAATTTTTTTTTCATCCTTAAAGGGCCATAAATAAAGGGAAACTATTTTCCCCAATAAGGGGTCAAAAGTGATGATATAGTAATCTTGAACAGACACTCGACCGTCCTTGAAATGTGAGTGCCACTCAAAACCCTGAGACATTTGGTGAATTATAGTAATCTTGAACAGACACTCGACCGTCCTTGAAATGTGAGTGCCACTCAAAACCCTGAGACATTTGGTGAATTATAGTAATCTTGAACAGACACTCGACCGTCCTTGAAATGTGAGTGCCACTCAAAACCCTGAGACATTTGGTGAATTATAGTAATCTTGAACAGACACTCGACCGTCCTTGAAATGTGAGTGCCACTCAAAACCCTGAGACATTTGATGAATTATAGTAATCTTGAACAGACACTCGACCGACCTTGTGAGTGCCACTCATATACCTGAGTTTGACTTAAAGAATGTTCGCCAAAAGCCTGACGAAGAAGCATTTTGAGGGTCTCGGTAACAGATTTGCCGAGCTTCACAGAAAATTTGATACAGATCGCAGAGATGTTTTCACACAACGTCACAAAACCTTGCATAATACGTGAACACAAGTAGATAGCACAAAGCTTATTGGCTGACTGACTGAGTATACTGGGTAACAATGAGACCCAGCTGCGCATTTCCAAATCGTAAAGTCACAGCAAGTAGAGTCCGCAAACTTTTGGATACCACCTCGTACAGAACGGCAAAGTCATTAAGATATCTTAGTCTGGCACAAGGCCATGCGCACCATTGACCTGGCCAACAATCAATGGTTTGATGAATTTTAGGCTGTAGATAACTGCATGATTCATACTGTTACTCCGATAGCATAGCATCTTCATGATTAAGGCAAGTAAATCCAATATGAAACAGAAGACGTAACAAAAAAACGTAAAGAGAAAAAGCATAGTTTTGGCAACTCCAAACATGCAATTACCATCTAAAGTTATTTTAATCATTTGTAACTATTTGATTTTTGCTTTGCTGTATTTTCATTTGCAAATGATATGTCTGATTAGCTAATTACAATTTATCTGCTTGTAAAAGGATGAACTTGTGCTCGTGTAATTACTGTTATTTATTCGTAAAAGGTGAGGCATGAAATGAGTTCTTGAAGAGATATCCAAAATTGTATTTATAGACTAGCAGGGATACTCGGCATTGCCAAGGGGGAAGAAAATAAACTTTCGAATATAACAACAAAGTAAAGCAAATGATATTCTATAGAGATTTTCACAAATTAAATGAGGGGTGGGGTTCGGGTTGTGCAACCCCTCTCTGTGCAAATTCTGATAGGCATATGTTTCAAGTCTGGTTGTTTTAACCCCCCATTGTCAAGTTTTCGTGTAACTGTGGCCTCTGGAAGAAGAAGATGATGATGATAAGCAAGAGAGTGCTTATCGACTTCTGGTAAGGGGGCACTGTTTTACGTTCTGGTGAACGCGCAGCCATAGTGGTTTTAGTAGATCAAGAAGATGCACGTGGCATTGAGTGCCGGCATTGTAAATATGTATGAATAAATTGGATCTGTGTAAGTACGTTTTGTTGTTGTATTTTTAAATCTGTTAATATCTGTCATTATAACAACCTTACACTGGTCCTCAAAATTGCATCCCCAGAAGAAGAAGAAGATGATGATGATGATATATATATTTATAGAAAGTGCCCTTTCTTGGTGACCTCACTACACAAGTCCCCACTGGACAAAAGCGCTTGGAAACCTCTGTAATCAGTAAAATATTAGGCCTGTTAAAAAAAAGATTATTAATGTATGGTCAATATTTAAAGAAAATGCAACTTGTTAATAAAGTTATTTACATAACACAGGGCAGGAGCTGCAGTTATAAAATGTATCTCTTTACCGAGGTCATATAAGTATGAAAGACTCAAAATAAGAAAGTGTATTGATTTAAAACTTTCTAATGTTTGAATGTTTTGGATGTCAAATAAA
>VCCN01005215.1:158068-173527 GCA_006491835.1 Architeuthis dux | reverse complement strand
TGAAAAGAAAGAGGCAAGTTCAATTTTTATATTGGGCCTGTACTTGGGTGGGTGGGCAGTGGGTAACAAAACCAAATGCAGATTGGGGTTAGGAGACACTGTATCTGAGGTAAATTATGTATGTTTTTTTAGTCAAACCCCTCAAAAAGAGGACAAATTAGCATCTGGCTTGAGGCGGCACCAGATGGAGGACAGAGAGCTCTAAAGCCAGACAGCTACTTCGGAAATTTGGGGAAAAGTTGCACAGGATATCTTGGCCAGCTGGTCGGGAGGTGATCTCCATTAGCATGCTCAAGATTCGTCCTGAGAAGCTTTTGGGTCCTTGTGGCATTTGTCTCAGTGACAGGGATTTGGGATTCTCACCCCTCAAGGGGGGAGGGGGTTATTCTGATATCTATTGTTTTGTGATTGATTTCCTATTAATTATGGTCTCTCCTAAAAATGAATCCAACTGTGCTTTGGAATTAAACTACACTAATTTCATTAAATAATTTAGTAAGGGCCAGAAGGGCCTTCCTGGCAACCCCTGCCCCAGGATCCTATGAATAGGATACCAAAATGTTCCTCAGGATGTCCTCTTTCAGAAAAAAGATGTTCCCAAGAAAAAAGTTGGGATAGACTACCTCATTTGCTTAAAACAAAATGGCCACCATCACACACCCAAATAAACAGAATTTCATATCTCGTCACCCAGTTGAGTACTTTAAAGGGCTAAATTATAGGTATTTCAGCATTTTACAAGGAAATTTCAAGTATACTTATATAGTCCAATGTCTATGGGTTGTAGATTTAATTCATGAAGGAGATATATACATATATAAAGAGAGTTAGAAAGAGAATTTCCTCAACCTTCCAACAGTATATATTGTCAATTTGTATCTATTGGGCTTAAAAAGTTACAGTTCAAAATGTGAAGCTAAGTGTTCAGCATTTTATGAGAATATTTCAAGTTCACAGTTCAAATTTTATGAATTGTGGAATTAATTCTCGATGGAGGTATACACATATATATATTGTTAGAAAGAGAATTTCATCATCTTTCCAACAGTGTATCTTGTAAATTTGCTAAGTATTCAGCATTTTACAATAAAAACTTCAATTGCACGTATATGGATTGTGAAATTAATTCTTGATGTGTAATTTTGAATTCCTCATGTCCGAAAACCATGATTTAGCCTTTTAAAATACTCGGATATGTCAATTGGAAGACAAGATATGAAATTCTGTTTTTTTTGGTGTGTGCTGGCGGCCAGTTTGTTTTATGCAAATGAGGTAGTTCATCGGAAATCTTTTCTTGGAAACATCCTTTTTCTGAAAGAGGATATCCCAAGGAACATTTTGCTATTCATAAGAGCCAGGGGGTATCTGCAATACATATATATATACAGGGTGTTAGACAGCATTCTCACGAGCCATTTAATGGCTAATTCACAATAGAACCATAATTCCTATTTCCCAATTAAGCTGAGTATGTTTTTGACCATTTCTAGTGCTTTTTGGCCACATTTGTCAATTTCTCTTGTCTTTTGACCATTTTATTTATTTTTTTAAATACAAAATAAACACTATTACAAATACAAAAATGTGGACCTCGGAAAGGTTCCTAATCCTATAAAAATGGTGGAGAAATCAAATTCCTGGCTAACACCCTGATATATACACATGTTTTAAAGTTCATCTGCAACACAAAAATAAATAAAAACACTCTATAGCAGTGGTTACCAAACTGTGCAAACTATATCAAAATTCACTATTTTAAATTCAATCTATGACTTCAATTGAAAAATTACCTATTTACATTTTGTGTAGTGCATCTATTCTATTATGTGTACAAATCCAGTCTCACTGTATTTCAGAAAAGAGTTTGAGAACTACTGCTCTACCGTTATATAAGTTTAGAGATTACTTATATAGGATTACCTAGGTAATAAGATTCCTGAGGAAGGTTAGGATGAATTAAAATCAGTCACAAGTCTGGATGCCTAGGAAGGAAGAGAACAAAAACCATTTTGGATAAATTTGTGTTACATGTGGAAGTCTCGTGACAGGAATAGAGGTCGCTGATTGGCTGGAAGGTCACAGAGATGTTTGGAGGAGAAGGTTGTCTGCCATCTTTTGGGGAATTTGCACGGACTTGCCAACAGAAACCAGTGGCAAAATGAGGTAATGAAAGACGATTGCTCACTGTATTTATAGCAGTTACAAGCAGGATTAGCAGGGCGTGACAACAATAGGTCCAATCATCAAAATGAAAATGGGTCCTTACAGTTAGATATGTCCTAGAACAGTATATGTAATAGAAAAAAGAAAAAATAGTAATGGTAAAAGTTGTGATCAGTTGTAAAATATTCTAACTGTACCACATGATGAACAGTCAAAAGGAGTTGACAGTGAGTTGGTGGACAAACTAAAATCCTGGAAAGGCTGGACTGAAAGTAGTTAACTCAGCAGTTTTGTATTGGTGTCATTAGGATAGTCAATCTATAAAGAGCATTGTTATTGTATTACCCTGTGTCTGTCTGACTTTCCGTCTGTCTGTCCACACAATATCTACAAAAGTTCTCAATGAATTTCAATTAAATTTTGTTGAAGAGTGGGAAATATCCTGCTACGGAAGAAGTGATTAAATTTTGGGGTGAATCCATGCACAGTTACCTTTCCTATATCGTAGCTATCTGTCCACACTACACAATATCTCCAAAAGTTCTCTATCTGTCCACATAATATCTCCAAAAGTTCTCAATGAATTTCAATTAAACTTTGTTGAAGAGTGAGAAATGGGCTACGGAAGAGGTGATTTGGGGGCGGATCCATGCCCAATTACCTTCCCTATGTTGTAGTTATATGCCCACACTACACAATAACTCTAAAAGTTCTCAATGAAATTTTGTGAAAGGGTAGGCAAGTGATTAAATTCTGGGGCGGTCCATGCACAATTACCGCCCCAATGCTGTAGTTATATGTCCACAATAACTCTAAAAGTTCCCAATGAATTTCAATGAAATTTTGTAGAAGGGTAGGCCAGTGATTAAATTGTTGGGCGGTTCCATGCATAGTTACCTCCCCTACATCGTAACTATGTTCCTAGCACACAATGGTGAAGGCAGAGATTTGCAGGAAAGCATTAACACAGGATAATCCTGATGTGGTTGTAGCTTGGAAAAGAAATGCTTCTCTCCCAGGCAAGAGAAGTGACAAATAACACCAGGCTGTAAGATATCCCATGCATGCATAGATAACAAACGGGCGTTAAATGGACAAGCTCAGAAAAGCACATTAAGAATGAAACAGTTGGAAGTTTTCAATTTTGGTTGTTACTGCATCATTTCATGCAAATGTCTTTGGGGAAGACAAGTTTCCAATAGTCTTGTTTTGCTATTACCAAATACAGAAAGCACCAGAGAAACTTTTGGTCAATCTGTTAATATATTGTATACAAAGAAAGATAACTCTGTTAGCTTTCTTTGTTAATGATCAGTAGTGGAACTCTCCCATTTCGGGAGTCCCTTTTCCCTGATATTCTACTGTGTTCAAATCAGTTAGCGGTTCATGTCCTAGCGTGTAGATGTGAATGTTCGAGTGTAAATAAAAATGTATTGAGGACCCCAAGAAGTGTATGTATTTATATTGAAGTTGACGGTGAACAAGTGGATCCACAGAGTCTAACAGAAGGTTGGTAATAATGGAGTCACCACTGGAATTTTATATACTTTGCATTAACTGAAAACCAACTTAGAATTGCACAGAGAGCCATGGAAAGAGCAATGCTAGGGATAACTCTAAGAGATACGAAAAGATCAACATTGGTCAGAGGGAGGACTAGAGTGAAGGATATTATAAAAATAAATAAGCAGCAAAAATGGGTTGGTCACCTAGCAAGGAGAGATGATAATAGATGGGCAAAAGACTAACACTTGGTGCCCAAGGGACAGTAAATGCAGTAGGAAAAGACCAGCCACAAGATGGAGGGACGAGATAGAAAAGTTTGCCGGTAAGACATGGCAGAGGTTAGCACAATCGAGGTCGTCATGGAAGGAGATGGGAAAGGCCTTTGTCCAGCAGTGGACTTATAATGGCTGATGATGATATTCAAACCGAATATAGAATAGCATCTCCAAAGAAAAGCATGTCTAGAAACAGTTAGAGAGTTCAGAATATCTTTTTTTTACAACATGCTTGCAATATTCAAATGGTTCTTCGGACAATTGAATTCCTTCTTGTTGTTTGTGTTGTAAACACAACGTTTCGTCTGGTCCATTCTTTGGCCTTCATTAGGTATAAAATCCGAGTGTGATGGGTTAAACAGAAGTTATGTTTAAAGGGAGTAACCCTTATAGCGCAGGGCCTGGGTGTTTCTGTGTCTTTGTCTTGTCGGGTTTAGGTCTGTTGAGAAGTGGAAGCCACATTGGGTGAAATCCGCTCTTGTCTGGCCTTTTCAAAACTATAGAAAATATCCATGCAATATAATAGAAAAGGTTCAGAGTACCTTTTAAAACACAGTTTGTTGGGAGAACAAGACAGTGTGAATAAAAACCCATACTTATAATACAGTACAGAAAGGTTCACAAAATGCAGCCATAAGACTGTCTGTAAATGGTGGCGTTAGAAAATATTATATTCACTCGACTGTCATAGATTTGGTGTGTGTATGCATTATGTCCAAATGGAAATGAAACCAGAACTCTTTCAACTATCGTCAAGAGGGACTTTTTATTTCTGCCCCTCCAAGCACGCGGTCAAAAAATTATCATAGAATACTATGTGGTCAGAAAATTGCTCACTAACCATGTTTGTAAAACAAAAGATGCAGGTTCGAAATTTAACTCTTAAATTCATTCTAGTTATTAAAAAAGTAATTCAAGGGGAGTAACTTCTGATTGAAGTTATCTCCCTTGCGCTTTTTGGTAAATTTTGTATTTTTCTTCAATTCAATTCACAGAAGGGTTCAAGTTATTAAAATCTTATTCATTGAAGAGTTCCACAGTGGTTAGAAGCGGTCTATTAATCTAAGATTTAAGAACCATCAAGGTTTTAAAAAAGAATTTTTAATACCCACAACATTGGTTTATTGTTGGGTTTAGGTTACTCATGTGTTCTGACATTTATATGTATCTATCTATGTATCCAGAATTCAACCAGCCCTAACCGTTCATAGTAGAAACTTTAAATTTTGCACATACATTCCTCTCAATGAGTACGGAAAATGTTTCTTTTTTTTGTTGAAAATTCTTCCCTAAATAGGTTTTTAGAAGGGGTTCAATATACAATGTAAGTTTATGCTAAATTGGTCACTAGTTTGTGCACACTTGTTTTTTGAAAATTCAGACCATTTTTAGTGATCACAGCCCAACAAAAGGCGAGTGATATTACTTATTCATTGATCACCCCTTTATCCAATTTTTTAATTGATCACACCCAACACAGAATAATTTCCCTTGGAATGCTAGTTTTTCATTTTTTAAATTGATTTATACATACTTTATTTGTACAGATATCCATTACTTTAGCTATCATCAAGTAGTAATGAAATTTTCTCTTAAATTGAATTAGGTTGTAGTATATGAATCTAATGAGGCTGGGTATAGTCCGTTCTGTTCGGCCCTTTGCCCCCTGAGGAACATAGGCCATCACCAATTGTTGATATTACTGGGACAAACTGGCTTTTCCAGACTATAGTTGTTAGCCCTACCCCAACCCGGTAATCCTTGGTTCTCCGGTCCTAAAATACAATAGTATAAAGATTACCAAAAGGTTATCCCCTCTGATGGCTAAAAATGGCTAGATTTTTCAATTTTTTCATTTCCAGCTAACTTTATAGCTAAAAATGTTATGTACACTCCAAAACTCATACAAAGGTTTAGGGTTAGGATTACATGATTGATTGATTTGTTGAGTGGCATATTAACCCTGATGGGTCATTTAATGCCGAAATCAGTTTAATAGAGCCTTGCGACTTTGGTGAAAGTTAATAGTCTTGCAACTTTGGTGAAAGGTTATTTTTATTTATCTATTTTTTTTTAACTAGTGTCTTGTGCAAAAACAGATGGCCCCTGTTTGGGCAGGCGCTCTTACCCCCCTGCAGGGGATGCAGTCAGCGTATTCTAGGCCCCAGCCGACAGGGCTGGTTTAGGATTAGGATTCCGAGAACAATATCTTAGATGTGAAGAACGGTATCTTATAGAGCAGAGGTCGGCAACCTTTTTGTCTCTGCGGGCCGGATCATGTATTAATGAGTGGGCCACATAAATGCCATAAAAAAAGCTTGGAATATGGGAATTATCCATTTAAACACATCTAGTTCTATCTAACCTAAAATCAATGAACAACCCATGCTAGAAAATCAATTGCTTGAACAAGGATGCCAATTATTAATCAAAGAACCTAATTTAGTCGCAACATATTTCAATCATGGCATCTGTTGAATCTATAAAAAGACCCATAAAATCTTTGAAACATAAAAAGTAGTATAGTATCCGAATATTTGTTCATGGGCCGGTCAAAATCTCTTAGTGGGTCTGATCCAAATCAGATCTGGCCCGCAGGTTGCCTACCTCAGTTATAGAGAAAACAAAAATGTTATTTGAAGTGTAATGAAATGCACTCAGGTTGTGTGTTCGTGTGTTCACACATTTTGGGGAGTTAGTATTGGTCCAAAGCGCCATATCATGTTTGCAGGGCAAGAAAATAGGTCTAATGGCCGACCAAGGGAAACAAAGGGAATACGTCCGACCAATCAGCTTCACCGGGTTTGTTAGGGCTGATTTAATGAATTGGACAGAGAACAGCAAGGAGTCAACAAGCTAAGAGCTTCACTCCCATCCTGCAGGGTGGGGATGAGATTGGGAGGAATAAAACCAAGCGCCTGGATCTTTGGACTGCTACCATCACCGCTAGTCCTTTTGTAAAGTAACAACTCGTTTAGAATTTTAACCAAAACATAATTCAATACCCCAAGTGATCCACGAACCAGCCTGGCATCGAAGCTATCAACAGGAATAAAAACGAACCCATATTTTCAATTGAAAAAATGAATTTTATTGTCTTTCTATCTGTGTTTTATTTCCCTCCACAGATTCATCTCTCCCGCAAATGCACAACCCTGCAACAAGACGTCTCTCACATTGGCGAGAAGAAATACCAGCATTATTCTACAGAAGTCTACATATAATTTTTAGCTATAAAGTTAGCTGGAAATGAAAAATCTAGTTATTTTTAGCCATCAAAGGGGGTAAGTTTTGGCAATATTTATGCTCTCATATTTTAGGACCAAATAACCAAGGACTACCCCCAACCCCTTAATCTCGAGGTGAGGTTTTACGGCACACATCTAAGTAATGACCAGGTTCGTTGTTACTTAACTTTGGTGATCTACTGGTGAGTATAATGTTAGTCCTCATTCAGAGGTGTGGGATAAGCATTTATTTTCTGATTTTAGAAGAGACACTGGCACATTAGTAGAGCCTTCCTTTTTCTTGTACGTCTTCCAGTTAAGATGTTAATAACAAGAGGAATAACTACCGATCGAAGTTACCTCCTTTTCAACTTTAGGTAGAGTTTTTAAATGAATAAGTAAGTTTAAATAAGTTTTTAAATAAATCTGTGTAACAAACATAGTTTCCACTAGAGAAGAGCTCAAGAGCAGTTTCCAGCAGTGTATGACATTAAGAGTTAAATTAACATCAACGAGAGACATTACTTTTTATCCCTGCCACTCCCGGCCACTTCTTAATACTCCCTGCCATTCCCTAATGCTACTAGTTCTCAAACATAAGCAAACTCCCTGCCATTCCCTGCCACTTCTTAATACTACTAGTCCTCAGATATAAACAAACTCCCTGCCACTTCTTAATACTAATAGTTCTCAAACATAAACAAACTCTCTGCCACTTCTTAATACTACTAGTTCTCAAACATGAGCAAACTCCCTGCCATTCCCTGCCACTTCTTAATACTACTAGTTCTCAAACATAAACAAACTTCATGCCACTTCTTAATACTACTAGTTCTCAAACATAAGCAAACTCCTTGCTATTCCCTGCCACATGTTCCATTAACATTTGAGAACTAGTAATATTAAGAGGTGGCAAGCAGAATTTTTGCATCAATATATTACATTAATGTATGGCACAGAATGGCAGGGATTAAAACTACTGCCGATCAAAGACTAAAAATTCAAATTGATTTACAAATTCTCCAAGCTGTGACCCAATGAATCAATTTGCACTTTTACTGTTAAGATAATATAGTCAAGAAAAAAGTGACATGAAGCAGTATTGACCACTAATAAACAAACAATTGCCACTGTTGACAAGCCAGTGAAGGTTACCCCAGCAATCAAAATCACACAAGACATAATCTGATCAGCTATGTTTCAAAAACAAATACTTTTTTCAACTGACCATAAAAAGTTTGGACGTGATTGTTGGCTAAAATTCGAAAAAAGAACTGACTATCTCCACAAGGCAAATGTACACAAGATATGATCATCCAAAACAAAAAAGAGTTCATGTCCTTACTGAACAAGATCTACAAGACAATTTAAAGGAACCAAGTACTCAATAAGAAATTTGTCTTTTTTATTAAACAATAGCACAAAAATAACTACAATATATTTCAAGGTTTAGTATTTAAAAACAAAATATCTACATATTTACATCAATGACTTAACACTTTGAATCTTTAGCCCCTGAGCCTTTAGATGCCTTGTACCCGATTGATTGATTGATTGTTTTGTTTAACGGCACATCAACCCTTGGTGGGTCATTTAGTGCCAAATTCAGTAGGGGGGGTGGTCCCCATGACTAGAGACTTGAGGGGGGAGAATCCCAAATCCCTGTGACTGAGACAAATGCCACGAGGACCGGGATAAAGGGGGGATCCCAAAAGCTTCTCAGGACGAATCCTGAGCATGCTAATGGTGATCGCTTCCCGACCAGCAGGCCCAGATATCCTGTGCAACTTCTCCCAGGACGATACCCGAGCATGCCACAAGGACCCCCGAAGGGCCGTGGTTCTCTGAACTTCGAGGCCATGGCGGTTTCAAAGAACAGATACTACACTTTGATCTTAACCGTCTCAAACCCGAGACGAGTGGGCAATAAGATAGGTAAATATAGGGTCCACCACCCAACTGCCTTATATTGCAAACCGTGTTATATCGGAGGACGCCTGTATATATCTAAAAGATCCAGAGATGAATAAACAGATTTAAATAAATGGCATTCACCTGAAATATGTTGCCCATGTAACTACAGGATGTCCATAAAGTCTGGACACATAGGCAAAATGCATATTTTCAATAAAAAAATTTGAACATTTTATTTAATTGAAATATTAATAAATAACATCTTTAATGTGTTTTTCACCAATTGTGATGCAAAGTTCAATGCGCTTTGCGAGATTCACATGAACCCAATGCATTAACTCCACATTTCCGTCAATCTGAGCACGCTCATTTATGATGTGTTCCCTCAGGTGTCTCGTATCTTTTCATTGAGTACACCTTCTCCTTTAGCATACCCCAGAAAAAGAAGTCAAGGGGGCTACGGTCTGGTGAATGAGGAGACCATTCCACATGACCACGTCTTCCAATCCAATTAGTGATATTTCCTATGTGTCCAGACTTTAAGTACACCCTGTAGATCAGAAAATGACTCATTTGAAAAAAAACAAATACTTTTCTCGACTGATCGTAAAAAGTTTGGCCGTGATTGTTGGCTAAAATTCGACAAAAGAACTGAGTATCTCCAAATATGCAAATATATACCAGATATGATGATGCAAAACAAAAAAACGAGTTCACATCCTTACTGAACAAAGTTCTACACTTTAACAGTACATAGTACCCAGTAAAGAAATTTGATGATGATGATGATGTCACTGAAAGGAGGCTAGAGAACTCCAATGTCAAACAACACAAACTATTCAAACTCTTCAGTGAAAGCACTTTAGCACAGAATGTCTAGCAATAATCGTAGATCAAAGGGATTATATTTATGAAACTGACCACTTTGGTGATTAAAACTAAATACAGAAAGCTGATAAATGACTTCCTCCTTGTATGTCACAGACAGACAAGGCAGATTTAAACTCTTAAATTCTTCTAAGAAATTTAAATGTTAATACCAAGGGGAATAACTACTGATCATAGTTACCTCCCTTCCAGATTAAATCTAAATACAGAAAACTGATAAATGACTTCCTCCTAGTATGTCAAAGACAGACAAGTCAGATTTAATCTCTTAAATTCGTGTAAGAAAATTTAAATGTCAATACCAAGGGGAATAACTACCGATCAGATTTAACTCTTAAATTCATCTAAGGAAATGTACATGTTAATACCAAGGGGAATAACTACTGATCAAAGTTACCACACTTTCAGCTTCTAGATTAAAACTAAATATAGAAAGCTGATAAATGACTACCTCCTTGTATGTCACAGACAGACAAGTCAGATTTAACTCTTAAATTCATATCAGAAAATTTGAATGTTAGTACTAAGGGGAATAACTACTGATAAAATTACCTCCCTTCCAGCTTTAGGTGAATTAAAAAAAATTATTTTTATTTGATCTGACATAATAAATTTAACAAAATTTGTTTCCTCCACCAAAGAGCTCCAGTGTCGATTAGGTGCGGGATCAAGCTGTTTATGACATTAAGAGTTAAACAACATACAGGAGTCTCAATAAATCAGAACAGTAAGTTTTTACTTGCGCATGCCTCCTTAAGATCTGCAATACTCTGATTGCAGTCATTCTTAACGGGGGCAATATTGGCCCAAGGGGTCAAACGGTGAGCTGAAGGCGGAGATAGATTGTTACATACAATTTCTTGAATGTGATATAAAATTTATCAGTGATCACTGATATGTAAGTATTTTGAGTTGTTCCCCTTAGACAGGAGAGTGCCTATCAACTTCCGGTAAGGCACGATTATTTACAGGGGAAGACTCATTGGTTTTAAGAGTTGGAGAAGACACACGTGTGTCGTTGACGTGGCATTGTAAATGTATGAATAAACTGGATCTGTGTAAGTACGTCTTTTGTTTGCATTTTAAATCTATTAATATCTGTCATTATACCAACCTTACAATCACATCCAAGCGGAACTTATTGAACTGAAATGCAATGATGAATACAAATACAAATTTGAAAGAGCTGGAATAACTGAATTGTGGCTGTCAAATACAACTAAACTTCTCTATCCAATAATGTGGTTTGCAATGGCTTTTAAAGAACTGTTGTGCTTTCAAATTTCATATTTGGTTGAATGTTGTTTTAGTGCCGACAATAATATATTGACAAAGGAAAGAAATAGAACTGATATATCTCAATATATCATATACAAAGAAAGATAACTCTGTTAGCTTTCTTTGTTAATGATCAGTAGTGGAACTCTCCCATTTCGCGAGTCTTTCTTCTGATATTTTACTGTATTCAAATCAGTTAGTGGTTTCGACGTCCTAGAGTGTAGATGTCTATGTTTGAGTGTAAATAAAAGTGAATTGAAGACCCCAAGAAGTGTATGCATTTATATTGTGTTATATCGAAGTTGACGATGGACAAGTAGATCTACAGAGTCTAACAATATATGTATGTGAGGAGACATAAGACTAAATCTCAAAAATACCAATCCAAATATTGAGATTCTACTACCCCTGGCAAAAATTACGGAATCAGCACACTTAGAGGATGTTCACCCAGTCTTTTTACTTTGGCGCAAATAAACAAATCACAGATATGACACAAAACAGTTTTTGTTTAATAATCCAACATTCAGGCTTCATGAAATATACCTTAAAATAATTAGATTAAATTATTTAAATTAATGGAATATTCTTTTCCAGATCAAGTAGAGGAAAGAAATATAGAATCAGCTTGTAATTTGCATTTCTAAAACAAATCCCAGCACAAGTCTAAATATGCAAATTAGTCTGCAGTTAAAAGGGTGTGCTTGCAGAGCTTAGTGGGTTGGATTGGCTGAATGGGAACATGGCTCCAACAAGAGAGATGTCAATTGAAACAATGGAGAGGATTATAAAACAACTTGGAGAAAGGAAATCCAACACAGATTGTGGCAAAAGATGTTGGTTGTTACCAGTCAGATGTGTCTAAAATTGGGTGCAAGTATAAACAAATTGGGAAGATTATAAAAGGAAAACATGGGTAGTGTTAACTAAGTATTCTCATTGTCTGTAATGAGTTATTCCCCTTACGTAGGAGAGTGCTTATCAACTTCAGGTAAGGTGCCACTGTTTACGCCCTTGTGGTTGGGGGAAACATATTGGTTTAAGAAGACGCAAGTTGTGTTGAGTGCAGTCATTGTAATTGTATGAATAAATTGGATCTGTGTGAGTATGTCTTTTGTTTGCATTTTTAAATCTGTTAATATCTGTCATTAGAACAACCTTACAGGGAGACCATGAAAAATGTGAAAGCCTCAAGACAGAAAACTCAAAGCAATACTCCTTGGAAATAGAGAATGCACAACAAAACAAATGAAAAACAAATGGGCAGAAACAGGAGTCAGTGTTTGTGACAGAACTGTAAGAAATTGGCTGAATGAAATGGTATTTAAAAGCCAAACAAAAACCAGCAGTGACACATAAACAGAAGAAAACAAGGTTACAATGTGCTAAAGAAATGCAATCATGGAGTGTGGACGATTGGATGAAAGTGATATTCAGTGATAAATCATGAATCTGCTTTGGCCAATGCGATAATGTTGGAAACTTTGTCTGACTGTCTGAAGAAAACAAACAAAGTCCCCACTCATTTATGATATGGAGTTGCATGTCAGGTAAAGGACATGGGGAGATGGCAAATCATTATCTCAACAGTCAATGCACAGGTGTACACTGAAATTTTGGACACAGTTCTCATTTCATCAATAGAAAATAGTTTTGGTAATGATGAGGAAGTCATTTTTCAGGATGATAATGCATCTTGCCACAGAGCAAAGAGTGTTAAAGCTTTTCTTCAAAAAAAGAATAACTCAGTGACATGGCCAGCAAACAGTCTGGATCACAATCTGATTAGAAATTTATGGTGGAAATTTTTAAAAATGGCCCATGACAAGACTCAATCCCGCAAACCTGATCTGTTGACCACTATTTGAAAGAATTGGAACCAGCTTGGTGGATAATATTGTTTTTCGTGAAGTCTATACCTCAAAGAATTCAAGTCGTCTTAAAAACCCAAGGAGGAGCAGCAAAGTACTAATTCTGATTTTCTTTGTTAATGATTCCATAATTTTTTTTTCTACTCAATCAGAAAAAAAATTAAATAATTTAATCTAATTTGTTTGAGTTATATTTCATGAAGCCAGAATGTTCAGCTATTGAACAAAAAATGTTTTGTGTCATATCTGATTTGTTTATTTGCTGCAAAGTAAAAAAGCTAGCTGAATATTCTCTGAGTGTGCTGATTCCATAAATTTTGTCAGGGGTAGTAGCAGCAATGCATCAAGCATAAGGGTCAGATTTATTTAATCTGACCCTTATGCTTGATGCATTGCTGCTACTACATTTGAAAGGATTGGTTTAAAAATAGGGCGATAAGGAGAAAATTTGAGATGGTGGAATGGCTACATCCCACTGTGCTAAGTTTTAGTATAAACAATAAAGTAGAAGAAATTTTATTCTATATAGTGAACTGATCCACTTTTATTGAAATGGTTCTTCGGACGATTGAACTCCTTATTGTTATTTGTGTTGTAAACACAACGTTTCGGCCGATCCATTCTTTGGCCTTCTTCAGGTGTAAAATCCAAGTGTGGTGGGTTAAACAGAAGTTATGTTTAGCCCTTATAGCACATGGCCCGGGTGTTTCTGTGTCTTTGACTTGTCGGGTTTAGGTTTGTTGAGAAGTGGAAGCCACATCAGGTTGAAATTTGCACTTGTCTGGCTAATGCATTTAGTCAACATTTTGATGTGAGCTGCCTCTTTGATTTTTCTCTGTTTCCAACATCGTTTGCTGTCAATAATCAGGAAAATAACAAGAAGGAGTTCAATCATCCGAAGAACCATTTGAATATTAATGACCCTTCTCAAAACTATAGAAAATAAATTTTAGTTGTTTTTATCAGAAATTTGACTTTAACTTAACAACTTTAAGATGTAGGTAAAAACTAATCAAAATTAGTAATAAAAACTTTAACTGAGTAAACTCTTCACTGTTTATTATGTCACGTTAAACCGAACCGATATATAAAATTAATATTTCCCTACCGTGATTTGAAATCACGACCAAGTGATTAGTAGGCAGCTGTCTTACCAACTGAGCTAAACTGACAAGTCTTACAAGTAGGAGTGGAGTTTGGACCTGCAGCAGCCAGGCTTGTAATATTAATTATCAATAGTAATGCCATGAGATGTTAGTGTCATGAATATCTGGTTTCTTTTGATAATGTTTTATGTTTATCTTAAATGTTATCGCGGGAAATAATGGTAACTAGCATTCCAAGGGAAATTACGAATCACCACCACCTATACATGCTTCTTTTTACCTTGTAAATTAGCATATGGTGAGCAGTGATCACTAAAAAGTCAAATTTAATTTAGCATAAAAGTACATTGTAAATTGAACCCTGCACTAGTAACCTATTTAGGGGGGAATTTTCAAAAAACAAAAAACAAAAATTTCCCCGTCTACATAGATAAATAAAATTAATCCCCCACTCTAAAATCCTGGGGGGGGGTGTCTAAAAAAAAAAAAAATATTTTCCCTACTCATTGAGGAGAGTGTGTGTGCAAAATTTCAAGTTTCTACTATGAACGATTAGGGCTGGGTGAAGTCCAGCTACATAGATAAATATAATTAACCCCTCCCCCCCTCTAAAACCCTATTTTGGGGGGGAATATTAAAAAAAATGTCTGGATACATAGATAGATAGATACACATAAATGTCAGAACACAGGAATAACCTAAATCCAGCAACAGTATTTAAACCAGTGTTGTGGGTAGCAGTCATTAATAGATGGTCCAAAAGGTTAATAGATTGGTGCACTAGAGATAGCAAACGCAGTAGGAGACCAGACACAAGATGGAGAGATGAGGTAGAAAGGTTTGCCGGTAAGACATGGCAGAGGTTAGTACAGTCATGGTGGAAATGGACGGTGCCGGGAATGGCCTTTGTGCAGCAGTGAACTTATGGACTTATGATGGTGGATGATGTTATCATAACAATCAATTTTGATCCGGTAATTATAGGTCTTACTATAAAATAATATGGCTTCTAGCATCCGAATGTAACCTGCTTGACACACAGTCACAAGCAAAGGACATTATGTTATTTGTGTATCAAAGAAAAATAAAATACACCCATACCTCCTCAATTAACAAAATTAATGTGTTCCACTTTTTTATTCCGCTATCAGAAACTTTGTTATCAGAAGAACGTAAAACATAGTTTTTATGCAGACAAGTTCTACTGTGGCCTTGTGTCCACATGTATACA
>VCCN01005215.1:129580-144611 GCA_006491835.1 Architeuthis dux | reverse complement strand
TATTACTATTGCGTAACCTGCAGACACACCATTCAGTGGATGGACATTGCACAGGAGAAGGGCAGACAAGCATTGGGTTTTAAAAAGAAGTCCAAAATGCTTTTATTCTGCAGTAAGTTCTAGTCACGTGAAACAAAAACCGACATAGTGGTTTTCAAAACATATATGAACAAAACATGCGGCCGATTTGTTTACGGAATAAGAGAAAGAAGGGACTGATGAACTTAGGGCATCTGTTGGTCACAGGTACTTGAGGCCACGTGCATCTATTGACCGTCTCTCTCTCTCTGCCTGACAATCAAATTGGTCCCTTATTTTAAGCTTGCACTTTGACTTTGGTCCCATCCCTTTTTGAAACCTCCATTCCTAGCACGTCCAATCCGTGTTCTCCACCTCCAAACATCTGTTTTTGATTTCAGTCTCATTCCTACTCCACCCGTGGTCACTTTAAGCTAATTTACTTATCTTTATCTCTATGCTGAGAAGCTGATAATTCATCCGTCACACTAGATTGGTTTTTGCCAGCTGTCATCATTTCTGACTTATCTATCACGCAGCATGAGCTGATTCTTAATCATTTTTTCATAGGACATTTTTGCCGCCAATTTCCGTAATGTGGTTTCAATTGTTTGAATCAATCAAGAGTCCTCCAGGTGGAGCTTATAGAGGAGAACTCCCTACCAATGCGACTTTATACAAAATATCGCTTTCTTAAAGACCAGCCTTTGGTACGGTCATTGGTGGTTTATTTCATTTGCATTCCATATTTTAATCTCTTATATTCCACATTGTTGTAAAGTATCCACTTCTCATAACCCCATCAAAATTTGTTTTGGCACTATGTTCTGGAGTTGCTTCCCTTTGAACAGGTGACCTTTTATTTATGGTGTAGTGGAAGGGACATAACTCTGGTTCTTGTTTATCAGAGTCACATCCCCTTTCTTTGGTGCACGGAAAAAACGCCAATGTAAACAAAGAAGAAAAGGTACAAAAATCTCGTTGGACACAGGATTTGAAATTGGCGTGCAGAGAACAAAGAAAAATGAAGGACAGATCAGTAGCAGCTCGGCGACGGAACGAGCTGGACATAAAAATGGGACTCTTCTCACACTCGGAGAATAGCAAATGGAAGCATTGATTATGAAACAGTGTCTTTACCTGCCTATTGTTATAGACTCACTTTCATTAAAGAAGTAAATACTACGGACATTGGTCAAGTTTTCTCCGAGCATATTCCTTTCATCTCTATTGCCTTAAGAAAGGATTAAGGACTGTTTTAAAACAAACCCTCTTTTTCTCAACGGGCTTTTCTTCACCCAGAATCTTGTTTGTTTATATATAAACCAATTATTGTTTCATCCAAAAAACCCAACCAGGCGTTGTTGTTGTTTTTCCAGAATTATTCTGTGGCCTTTGACCGTTGTTTTTCTTCTGCAGTTTTGTATGTACATCATTAGAGGTTTCCTACATTAAATCCCTTATTCCTGTCTCATGTGGTAGTTGTTTGACCTTTGCCCCTCGATAACCATGACTGGCATGTATCTTACAGATATTCACACCATGACATATGAGGTCATAGCTACAAAGATATTGTTTGTTTGTTTGTTTTCCCACAATCCACTTTCACACACTGATCAATCTTTGTGTATTCACACAAGCCAAAGTGCCAACAAGACAGAATGACCAGCATTTATGGCAGTTCCTGCTGCCTATGCTAAATTGGTCAACTCAATCTGAGTACAGATTGGCCTAGAGGAGAGGCAACCACAGCTCCTGATTGGCCACTCGCAATGGCTCACATGAGATAGGGCTGTCAGAATGAAATTCATATTGGGGGTGCTGCAAGCAAAGTGGAAAATTCTTTTTTTAGATCACACCCTTTAGATCGCTGGAAAACACCCCTATTATAAAAAGTGCACTATTTAATTGATGGATATATGATGATATTTAGATATTTAATTGATGAAGATAATTATGAACAAAAGGCTGCTATGGGAATTTTTGAAAATAGAACTTCAAAATCAGTCAGAAATCAATGTATTTTTCAAGTCATCCACACTTGGGATATAGGTCTATTATACACCTATGAACTAGCAACAAATAATTGAAGGGGATAATTGTTTTATTTACTCTTTCTGGAATCTTAAAGCTAGCTTTTTGTAGCATTTTTCGAAAAAAATATGGAACACATATTAGCAAATTATTGGGGAGGCTGAACCCCCTGACCCCCGGTTCTGACAGCCCTGTGAGAAGATTTCTTTTGCTAGTGGAGGGCACAGTGTTTCCATTACATTCTTTTGATCAAAGAAGGCCAGAGGGTACACGGCTGAAACATTGTGAATAAATGAATAACATAGACGAGGAAAGTAGTCCAACTATACCATAAACAATGATTAAAACACATCTTTTTCAGACAAGGAATATATAGAGACATTCTGAAGAGCACCTTGCCAATGTGCCTAAAGTGTAAAGTATACAACGGCTGCATAATACCAGCCATGATGTATTGATGCGAAACATGGAAATTAACCTAAACGAGCTGAAAACCAATTTAGAATAGCACAGAGATCCATGGAAAGAGCAATGCTAGGGATAACTATAAGAGATAGAAAAAGATCAACATGGATCAGAGAGAGGACTAGAGTGAAAGATATTATACAACTAATTAAGCAACAAAAATGGAGATGGGCTGGCCACCTAGCAAGAAGACATGACAATAGATGGGGGGAAAAGACTAACCGATTGGTGCCCATGGGACAGTAAACAAAGTAGGAAAAGACCAAACACAAGATGGAGGGACGAGATAGAAAAGTTTGCCGGTAAGACTTGGCAGAGGTTAGCACAAGATAGGGTATCATGGAAGGAGATGGGAAAGGCCTTTGTCCAGCAGTGGACTTACAACGGCTGATGATGATGATATACTATAAAACTTGTTTTACTGATTTACGAGCAAAGAACCAGAATAAGAGAATTTAGCAACAATAATCAATCAAAACTGGAGGAGAAAAACAACTTTCATCATCTCTCGAGTTTGTTTTGGAATCGAGTTCCTTTTAAAGAAAATATCCTTTGATCTCAACAAATCTTCAGCCGAGACAAAACAAACGGAATCTAATAAAAATTCACTCAACTTTTCTTGTTTTTGGCTTTTTATTTCCATTAGTTTTAGTTCCAATGCAAGTGTTAAGTATATTTTTATCAATGACTTTGCAGTTCTTTCTCCTTTTGTTTATCTACAGCAGATAAATTAATTTAGCTCGGCCAACAAAGTCGGAGATGTACATTAAACGCCCATAAATAAGTACACCCCTACCACTTTTTAATAGAAAATAAAATGTCTTCTAAACCAAACATAGCAGGATTTTATTATTCCTAGTGGAACATTACACAATCAAAACTTTGAAACTCTGTTGCCAAAAATATGAATATATTGCCGTCTAAAAATGAGTACAACATTACAATAAAAATATTTTGGGCGACAGAGTTTCAATGCTGTAGAATTTGATAATGTATGTTTTTACTGTGTAGTGTTCCACTAAAAATAATAAAATCCTGCTAGGTTTGGTTCAGAAGAAAATTAACTTTCTATTAAAGAGTGGTTGGGGTGTACTCATTTATGGGCGATACTGTACATCTTCAAAATTGACAGAATTTGGACTAAAGATTTCTAATTTTTTTACATTGTACTTTTCAATGTTCAAACTCGTTTCAATATTTTGTTTTGTTTGTATTATTTAATCTTTGGTCCAAATTGTATTATTTCTAGTGGAACATTACACAATCAAAATGGATATTAGCAGGTATTATCTGTGACCAAACTCTACAGCATTGAAACTTTGTTGCCAAAAATATGAATGTGTTGCCGTCCACCACAAGTACACTACAACAATAAAAATATTTTTGGCAACAGAGTTTCAATGCTGTAGGGTTTGGTCATAAATAATACCTGATAATATCCATTTTATTGTGTAATGTTCCACTAGAAATAATAAAATCCTGCTATATTTGGTTTAGAAGAAAATTAACTTTCTATTAAAAAGTGGTAGGGGTGTACTTATTCATGGGCGATACCGTGTAGGTATTAGCCTGTGTCTGTCTTTCAATCTATCTTTCTGACTGTCCATACAATATCTCCAAAAGTAAGGGGGAAGTAACTCATTATTTATACATATTGCAAGTATTGCAACCTCTACTCTGTTCTTTAACCCATAAGAACTCAGACCCATTTACTTTACTTGAAGGAATTAGTGATTTTGCGAGATCCCTACTTTCACAATCAGTGTAGTAATGGTTAACAAGCTTGTGATGCTGACCATTACTACTGTAAGGAGTTTGATCCTCACTGGGTTCCCCAATACAGTGGCCTTGTCAAAGTGTCAAAGTAAGCTAAACTTAATAAATATCAAGTATATTCTGCCTCCGTATATACAGCTTAGTTTGACACAAGGCCATAGTAGTGGGGCACCCAGGATCGAACTCATTACAGCACTGATTGTGAAACTAGGTATTTCATAAAGTCTCTATAGATTTCATGAAATCACTAGTTTCAAAATCTTACTGTAACATATTCATCTGCATAGACAACATACCTTTTATTTATCCACGGCCCCACATCAGAAGATTCGACACAAGGTCTTTTTAGACAACATACCTAATTGATAAGAAAGGATTCTGTTGGCAAATAAAGGCTTGTTTGAAAGAAACCTAAAACACTTGGGGAAGGCAGCTTTTTGGCTAAGTGTAGTATCTGTTCTTTGAAACCGCCATGGCCTTGTGGCATGCTCGGGTATCGTCCTAGGAGAGTTGCACAGGATATCAGCTGGTCGGGAGGCGATCACCATTAGCATGCTCAGGATTTTGGGATCTCCACTCCTTCCTCCCCTTTATCACGGTCCTCGTGGCATTTGTCTCAGTGACAGGGATTTGGGATTTACCCCCCTCAAGTCTCTAGTTACAGGGACATGGTCCCCCCCCCCTACTGAATCCGGCACTAAATGACCCACCAAGGGTCGATGTGCCATTAAACAAAAATAACTAACTAACTAAAACACTTTGGAGGAAGATTACACAATAAGAATGGAAGCCAATCAAAGAATGAAATCAGAGATTTTGGGGGGTCCGGGGTTCTTGGCTCATTGAGGGACTCCTCCAACAATTTAGTGAGATTGGTCAGTAGAAATGTAGTAGGTGAACTACTATTTATAAAGCTTTTGTCGACTCCCTCCGTTGGGGTCCGGGGGGGGGTGGGGGGTGAAAACAGCCCCCTCCCCTCTCTCAGCTAAGCCAATCAGAAATCAGAAGTGATTTTGAACAGCAGCCAAAAAGCAAAGGCACATTATTAATACAGACATCACTTAATCGCTTGCTTTACACGGCTTTTACATATAACATAAGTAAAACATTATCCTTATCAATTTCAAACAAAAACAAACATTTAATAGACCTGTGATTAGGCTTGCCAAATTAGCTATTTTCCGGCTAGATATGGCTGATTTTTTCCAATTTAGTCAATAAAAATCTACAATAGCTAAAAATCAGGACGTTTAAAAAAAAAAAATTAATAAGTTTAATAAAAGTAAATTTACCATTTTTTATTAATAATTTGTTCTGGCTGTGTTCTGGGAACTAGGTATATGGTAAGGCTGTGTTTTGGGAACTAGGTATATAGCAATGGCTGATTATAAAAAATAATTAGGAATTTATAAAAAGTAAATGTACCAATTTTATTTATAATTTGTTCTGGAGTCTTGGTGTATAGTTATTTTATTTGATAAATAGGATTTAAATGAGTAGATATAATATGGGGGGGAGGGTGCAAAGAGGACAAGAGGACAAAGAGACAGAAACACCCAGGCCATGCGCTATAAGGGCTACCCCCCTTTAAACATAATTTCTGTTTAACCCATCACACTCGGATGTTACATCTGAAGAAGGCCGAAGAATGGATTGGCCGAAACATTGTGTTTACAACACAAATAACAAGAAGGAGTTCAATCATCTGAAGAACCATTTGAATTGTTTAGACATGTTGACATTAAAGATGTCCTCTTGCCTTTTTGAAAATATCTTCCTTTTTTTTTTCTAATTTAATTAATGCTTTTAAAAAAGAGAGGGGAGGGAAACAAAGAAAGGGAAGGAACAGACAAATAAGAAAAGAAGAGAGAGAAAAGAGTGAAAAAGAAAAGGAGAGAGAGGGGGATAGGTAGAGAGAAGGAGAGAGATGGGAAAAGAGAGAGAGAGAGATATAGGAAAAGTAAGGTAGAGAGAAGGAGAGAGATGGGAAAAGTAAGAGAGAGATAGGAAAAGTAAGAGAGAGATAGGAAAAGTAAGAGAGAGAAGGGGAGAGATAGGAAAAGTAAATGAGAGAAAAAGGAAAAAGAGAGAACAAAACAGAAATGAAGAGAAAGAAAATGGAGAGAAAGTAAATAGAGAGAGGGAGAAGAGGCGAGGAAAAGAAAAGAAAGGAGGAGAGAAAAAGAAAAGAAAAGATGAGAGAGGAAAAGAAAAGAAAGGAGGAGAGAGGAAAAGAAAAGAAAGGAGGAGAGAGGAAAAGAAAAGAAAAGAGGAGAGGAAAAGAAAAGAAAAGAAGAGAGAGGAAAAGAAAGAAAAGAAGAGAGAGGAAAAGAAAAGTATTTAGTAAAATTGTTTATAAACCAAGTGACAGTAGAATAGATAGTACACAAGACTGGAGGCCTTACATTTTAAGGTTCAATTTCCAGTGGAGATGAAGATCAGTCCTAAGAAAAAAATGGTTCTGAGTAGCAATAGTTCCCAGATCATCTGATGATCTATAATCTATATCAGGGGTAGCCAACTTACGGTCCACGGACCAGATCAAGTCATGATCCAGATCCAGGGATTTTGACCGACCTGTGCTCAAATATTGGGATACTATATATACTTTTTATGTCTTAATGATTCTTTATATCTTTTTAGATTCAAAAGATGACTTGATTTGATTGAATTGTGACTCAAATGAGTTCTTTGATTACTAATTGGCAATTGTACACTAACTAAAAACTGAAAACAGATTCCTGGATCTGCCCCAAAATTTAATCACTTTTTCATTAGCCCATGGCCCACCCTTCCACAAAATTCCATTGAAACTTATTGAGAACTTTTTTGTGATGTTCTGTTGAGAAACAGACATAAATACATCACAATAATTAAAGTGTGTAACCGCTACCCTCTAATAAAATGATGTCATGTTTGTACAATAATTTAATAAGAGAGGGGGCAAAAAGAAAGATGTGCCTGATGGATATACCTGGCAGGCTGGGTAGGTACTTTGATGGAGAAATGGGGAAAAGAAAGAAAGCTTGCCAAATTAGCCATTTTTTGACTAGATATGGCAGATTTTTTGCAATTTAGCCAATTAAATCTGATAAGTGAAATAAAAGTAAAATGGACAATTTTTATTCTGGAGCATTAGAATATAGTTAAGCACACATGATTTTCTAGCATGCATTATCCATTGATTTGAGGCAAAATATAACTAAATATATATAAATGGATAATTTCCATATTTCAAGCATTTTATGGTATTTATCTGGCCTACCATCCACTCATTAATACATGATCCGGCCCGCAGAGGCAAAGACGTTGCCAACCCTTGATCTATATCTTAACACATTCGGTGCTTTCTATGAAGATCTTCATAGATAGCTGACCCTAACCAACAACTGCTAAATACAACGATCTTCGTTTTTCTAGCAGTACTTTATGTCCTATACTTCCCTGATGTAACTATATGACCCAGTTCCCCATCTCATTGGTGGTCTCAAGGAAACTGGTATCACAATAGAGAGTATAACTGTTAAAACAGGTACTATTGTAAGTGTTAAATAAAAGCAGAATACAGTTCAGAGATTTTCAGTAAGAAACCTTTACCTGGAGGAAATCAACTGAATACTTCAAGTACTAGCAGGTGGTAATCTAGGCCAATCTTAACAAGGTACTGGTGCGTGTGTCTTAGTTATAGAATATCTAAAATTGATCTTTTTTAAATGATTAAATTTTAATATGGGAATTAGAAGAAAGAAATAACAGATCTGCTTAGTCACTCAGTAGAAACCGTCATGTGACCAACATCTTTTGGCAGCATGCTGTGTTGGGGGTGATCAATTAAAAAAAAAGGGTGACAAATGAATAAGTTACTTCTCTCACCTATTTTCAAATTTTCAAAAAAATATCAAAGAAACCTAGTTAACAACATTCAAGGGAAGTAACAACATGCTTCAAAGCCTCACTTCCATAAAATGGACTGAAAGTAACGGCCCAGTTTACCATACAGTTACATTGTAAATAGAACCCCCGCTCATAAAACCGTAAAAAACATTTTTTCTAAAAACTAACAAATCCCAGTGGGATTGTTAGGGTCTAACGGATTAAAAGCACAAAAGATTACTGTTGAAAAAAAAAAATTTTCTATTTTTTTTCGACTTGATTAACGGAAATAGATCTTATTAAATATAATTAAATGATTTTATTTGATAATGGAGATATTTTTTTAATTGAAGGAAATTTGAGTAGAAGGGCAATGACATAATGTAAAAAATCATTTCAGATATGTGATACAGAATAAAGTGACACAAATCTATATATTCCATGCTTAATATTCAATGATTCTCTGGGGCGGGTGGGGGTTTCCAGCCTTCTTTAGATGAATGTATCCAGTGCAAAGTGTTGTTGTTGTTGGTCCAGTTTTGCTTATAAGCTATTCTGTGGCCAATGTTCCATCGTCATGATGCTTTTGAGGGCTGATTTATTTCTATTTACTGTTTTGTTACGGGAGTGGCACTATATTTGTTCATGCCATCTAGTTGCGACCGAGCTGTAGGCACGGTCATTCTTATCAAATGTATTGGTCACGGAACTGCCCCATATCTCAGAAACTATTAAAGATAGAAGCATGCCGTTTTCACCATTCGATAACATGATTCGACCTATTCGTCATACTTTTTGAAGCATTTTTAAAGCTTAATAACTCAGAAACTAATGAAGATATAGAAACAGGGGGTTTTCACCAATTGATAGCCCATTATTTTACAATTTATTATGTGGCAAGTGTGGGGGTTTTCAGTAGTTTGGGAATTATGGTAGCTTTTCTGAAGCAGGTAATCCTTGCTTATATAGTAGCTAAATGCAGCATACAAAGTACTTTAACTTAACTATGTAATAGTGACAAATTCTTGTTTACAGTCATTTTGTAAGTAATTCATGGCCTTATTATTGTATTTTCATTTTTTTGCGTTCAAGCGTAAACGTTATGTATGTCGATTTACGATGTTAACCGTTTATATGTATTTGTGTATTTGGCCTAATTCGCAGCTTTATTATTGTATTTGCAGTTTTCACATTGTACTGAATGTAAAGTTGTACCAAAGTTTTACTGAACGTAATGTTGTACTGAATGTAATGTTGTACTAATACGTTGTAATAAAGATCGTTTATGTACACCAGTGAGAAGCGTTAAACCTTTTCCGAGCCGGGCTGTAGTTACAGTTTCTATTGTATGACTAACCAGACCTGTTATAATTATACTTATTGAAAAAAATCCCGTAACTAACTCTTTCTGTTAACTAGTTTAGTCGACTACTTCGTAGAATGGAATCATACTTGTACTATGTTAAAACATGCCAATATAGTTTTATCAGCCATGAGAGACGAGAGGCAGTGCCAAAACAATTGAAACAATTTCAAGTTTGCCTTCAAACAACCATTCAGTGTGCACATACCTTTGTCACAGAGACGAGCAGCAAATAAGACTAGGAGGCACTTTATTAGCAATGAAAAAATTAGAAAAATCGTCGGAGCAATACCAGTCCAAAAATTCATCCATCACCAGAGAAATTAAATGGTTCGGACATCTGATAAAAATGGCAACTGAGTAACCAGTGGAGTTCACACGTCCAGGCAAGAGAACAACCTTGCAGGCATTGGATTTGAGGGCTTGGCAGAAACAATCGCTCCATGGCCTGTCTGTCACGGAAGCGACCCACCAAGTCATCAATGCCATCTCTATCTCCCCCACAACACCTATCTGTACAAGTGGAAGATAACATTTTTTAAAAAACACTCTGTAAGACAATATTTATCCCTGAAATGAAAACTGTTTCTGAGCTGAAATTGAAATGTTTTTTATACACCTATTTTATATATACTTGAAATAGGTTTTATTTGACAGCAGTTAATTGCATCATTAAGCCAGCTTCAGTGTATTTAGGCTGGGTATAAATTAATAAGAAAAATGGTAGTTAAATTTGGTATGTCCGATATCAGAATAAAGATAATTTATAGTTTATGGCTGTATCCTCTGGTTTTACTGCATATAGATGAAGGCAGCATTTTCTTATCAGGGCATTTTGAACAATGAACATCAGTATCCACTATGTTGTTCCTGATTCTATAGACCTCTAGTAAGTTAGCACCTTTTCTTCTGTATTCAAGGGTCTCTAGATTAATTTGTTTTAATCTTTCAGTGTAGGATATATTTCCCAATCTCGGAATGATTTTGGTGGCTCTCCTCTGAACTCTTTCCATGAATCCGGTAAAACATCAAATATAGTTTGTTTTGTTTTTTAGCTACATTTGCAAATATTGCACTTATGAAAATATCATTGCAGACAAAATTGAAAAGAATATTTTTTAAACAAAAAAATTAAAATCAAAACCTTAAAAGAAATTGAAAATTGAGGTCTCCTGTACTGAAATCTAATTGAAACAAAGTTCTGTTTACATAAAACAAACATATTAAGAAACAAAGACATATTTAATTAAAACTTTATAGATGTTATACATCTGAGGGGCATATTTTATAGCTGAATATTCTTTCTGTATGCAATGCTTCAAGATCAAATTAACTCTTAAATTCATATACAAAAATTTGAACGTTATTATAAAGGGGAATAACTACTAATTAAAGTTACCTCCATTCAACCTTGAGGTAAATGTTTTAATTTTTTTCTATTCTATTCAGAGAAGATTGATTGATTGATTTGTTTAGTGGCATATCAACACCTGATAGGTCATTTATTGCCAAAATCAGTTTAAAATTCCAAAAAATAGAGTCTTGCGATTTTGGTGAAAGGTTATTTCTTTTTTAACTAGAGTCTTATGACTTTGGTGAAAGGTTATTTCTTTTTTAACTAGAGTCTTGAGACTTTGGTGAAAGGTTATTTCTTTTTAACTAGAGTCTTACAACTTTGGTGAAAGGTTATTTTTTTAAACTAGAGTCTTGTGAGTTTGGTGAAAAAACAGGTGGCCCCTGTTTGGGGGAGTATTATCCATATGCAGGGTATGCAGTCAGTGTATTCTAGGCCCCAGCCGACAGGGCATATTCATAGAAAAGTTACACTGTCAATTAGGAGTGGTATTAAATGGTATTGAAATTAAGAGTTAAATCTAAAATCAAATATCTCAATAAAGAAAATCAAAAAGTTTTTTAAAAAATAAAGTAGGAAATGTTCTGGAAATAAATTTTGTGATGAGCAGCCCTGGTTGGCCAAGCTGAGTTCTAATAAACTAATCAATTCTTAAAATTTGAATTTGTCAATACTTGAGTTTTCCAAATATAACATCCATTTTTTCACAATTTAAAGGGAAAAGCTTAAAATATTAATAAGAAGTGTCAGCAACAAAAAGAGAAAACTTTTTGTGAATGCAAAACATGACATTCATTTGAAAGAAGACTTCTTAGTTACAAATAATGAGATGTTCAAGAAAATAAACTGTGATTACATTTGCTGATTTACGCTAACTAGGGCAGTGCCCGTTCCAAAGGTGCACGTTTGGAAGGGGACAGACTTTATGGTGTGTGGAGCAGCCTGGTATAATTGTCATGTGAAATAATTTTCTGTCTAGGGCTTCAAAGTATTTCTGTTACTCCTCTTCAGAGTTGCCAATTCAGATAATTCTAAATAGTGGAAGTCAAGGGAGATAATTTATAGAAACAATGAAGAAATATCTACAATCTTTAATTTTCTATTTATTTTTATTGGATTTCTTGAGAACAGCGGATCCATAAAACTTCAAATTCGAAACTGCACTGCCTTGTGTGCTGACTAATATATCTGTACAACTTTGTACAATGGCCAGCTGTTGAGTAATCGCGGTGTATACACACATACACAGAGATTTCTTCAATTGTAGTTAGATATAAGAAAATATGCAAATGAACAAACATAAAAAAATTAAAGATTTACATAAGCGTAGTTCCCTCTAACCTGAGTGTCCGTGTGCGCACACACATTTTGGAACCAGCGCACAAATATATTATAATAATTATATTATAATTATTGGAAATAATCTCTTAACTAGTTGAGTTTTTCAAATATCACATTTGCGATGGGCAATATTGTTAATAGCCTATTGCATGGCATAAAAATAAGAAATACTCATTGATGTTTTATTTAACGGAACAACAAACTGAACAAAGTAGTTCAAAGTATAGAATAAAATCTGAACTATACTTATTGGAAATAATATCTTAGCTTTTTTTTTTTTTGTAAACCAACATAAACTGTTTTGTATGAAGATGTTCATATTAAGCATCTGTCAACTGGCTTTGTAATTGAATGAGTTTTGATTTAACCATTTCCAGCAACTTATTAATAATAATCTGTGAATTGATGGGTGATATTGTTAATAATTCATTTCAACATAGCATCACATCAAAATAAGAAATACTCATTGATGTTTCACTCAATGGAACAACAAACTGAACAAAGAAGTTCAAAGAATAGAATAAAATCTTAACTAAATATGTTACTTTGTAGAATGCAATCATTCTTGTATTATATTAGAACCTACCAATACAGTTTCATTAGCCATGAGAGATAGGCAGTGCCAAAATTATCTTGAAACAATTTTAAGTTTGCATTCGAACTCAGGGGGCACGGTTGAAATCAGTGTTTCTAGAGCTGCACAGCTTTTTGATGTGACTTGTAAAAATATGAGATAGAAAAACCCGACTTACAGAGTTTAAAAGAGAAACACAGTAGCAGCTATACTTTGTCTGTTTGACATTGTTTGATAACTCAAAATTCAACAATATTGTGAATGAGAACTTTAACCTACAAAGAGAGTTGACAGTAGATTTTGTAGTAACATGTTTCTTACAGTGCAGATTCCCAGAACGTCACTACGAGTAAAGTCGAATAAAATGAACATAATATTTTAAATTGGACTTTGTTTTTCTCAATGAACCAGTTCTTTTTAGCAAAGCCACGGCACACAAACGAAGAATGACATTAAAACTATATCCAACCAGTTCCAACAACACACAAGTTGTTTGCGTATATGGGGTATCATCAAACCCCATAACGTAACACAATCATTCAGTATCAGATGTTTATTTAATGGAACCACAAACTGAACAAAGTAGTTCAAAGTATAGAATAAAATCTTAACTAATGCAACCATAATTGTACTATATTAAAACATGCCATCCTAGTTTTATTAGTCTTGAGTGATACGCAATTTTTATCTCAACATTACATGACATAAAAATTAAAAATACTCATTGATGTTTCATTTAATGGAACAACAAACTGAACAAAGAAGTTCAATGTATAGAATGAAATCTTAACTAAATTAGGGGGTACAGTTGAACTCAGTGTTTCTATAGCTGCACAGCTTTTTGACGTGAAGTGTAAAAATATGAGATAGATAGCAGCTATACTTTGTCTCTTTGTTTGATAACTGAAAATTCAACAATATTTTGGATGAGAACTTTAACCTACAAAGTGAGTTGACAGTAGATTTTGTAGTAACACATTTCTTACAGTGCAGATTCCCAGAGCGTCGCTATGAGTAAAGTCGAATAAAATGAACATAATATTTCAGGGCCGTCGGAATGAAATTCATATTGCTGGGCCTACAAACGAAAAGGAAATCTTTTTTTTAGACCACACCCTTTAGATCGCTGGAAAACACCTCTATTGTAAAAAGTGCACTATTTAATTGATGGATATATGATGATATTCAGATAATTAAGAACAAAAGACTGCTATGGGAAAATAGAGCTTCAAAATCTGTCAGAAATCAATGTATTTCTCAAGTCATCCACAGACTCAAGATAGATCCATTATACACCTATGAACTAGCAAAAAATAATTGAAGGGGATAATTGGTTTATTTACTCTTTCTGTAATTTTAAAGCTAGCTTTTTGTAGCATTTTTCGAAAAAATAAGGAACACATATTAGCAAATTATTAGGGGGGCTTCAGCCCCCTTGTTCTGACGGCCTTGTATTTTAAATTGGACTTTGTTTTTCTCAATGAACAATTGACTTTCATATTAGTTCCTTTCAGCAAAGCCATGGCACACAAACGAAGAATGACGTTCAAACTATATCCGACTAGTTCCAACTATACACACCACTTCAATATAACGTAACACAATCATTCAGTGTGCACATACTTTTGTAACAGGAAAAAAGATTTGCACAACATAAAACTTTTGAGCACACTGACTCGTTAAAATTAGAGGGAAGATTGCACACAAGATAAATTTCCTGAAAAACTGTTTCATAGCGTTGCTAAGCAGCTGTAGAGTTTCTTTCTTTTTTAGGCTGTGAAATACTGGCCAAATAAATACAATTTGATTTGGTAATAGTCGAGCAACAGAATGTATGCGTGGACGTTGCCGTTACCAGAACATAACCAACATCAATAAGATGATGATGCTATCGATAAGGATGAAAGGAACCACTGCAGAATTCTGGTGAAGAGACCGGCGCCAAAAGCAATCTCCAAGATCAGATCACCAATCTCTGATTACGCAGCCACTGGCCGGTTAATTCACATTATTCACAGGCAATTTTGCCATTTCAAGAACTTTTACCATTTTTCATAACTCATACATTTGGAAGCAGAATCAGAAACGAGATTCTACTGCTGCCTGAGAGCTGGAATAAATTGGACCATAAAACAACTGCCGTGACTCATTTTGCCAGAGATAGTGAAATTTGTATGAGAAGAGAAAACACAAAGGTATACAGGAATATGTTAATGGGCAAAATAAGTTTAAT
>VCCN01005215.1:104384-127057 GCA_006491835.1 Architeuthis dux | reverse complement strand
ATATATATATATATATATATATTGTTTCATTATCTCTACTCATTCTCTTAGAATAAACAAGGTTTTAACATGAATATTGGAAATATAAGAGTTCTATTCTGTCAGAAATTTATTCATTAATTATATCTTCCATGCGTAGGGGTGGGGGTGGAGATGGTGGTCAATGGCTTGGTGGGTCGTCTCTATGACAAATAGGCTCAGGAACTTGAGCATTTCTGCCATGCCCGCCCGATCCAACGCCTGCGAGATCGTCCTCTTGCCCGGATCCCTGAACTTCTGACATTGAAGGTTCCTGAACATTGGTTGGTCAATTGTCATTCTTATCAGATGTCCAAACCATTTAATTTCTCTGGTGCTGGATGAGTATGTGGACTGGCATTACCCCAATGATTTTAAAGTGCCTCTTCTTTTTGTGTGCTGCTCATCCGAGGCCCCTCATCTCACAGGTGGTGATGTTTCTCTCCCGGGATTTAGTCGGGTTCCACGTCTGACACTGAGACATCAGGAAAGGAGACAGTTGGAAGATGACGCAGTTGGCTTTTTGTCAGGAATGCTTGTATTAATTCCTGACCACTGACAATCCCTATTTAATGATTTACAATTCATTTCTATCATAAAATAATTAACAATGTATTTACTATAACAAAACAGTACTACAAAATAATGACTATTCAGATAATAGACCTATTTTGTCAGTAACACTAGCATTAATTCCAGACCACTGACTATCCCTTTTCCCTACTCGCAATAAATTTTCTATTCTAAAATCATTTACAATGCATTTCTATAGTAAAACTCTGCTACAAAATAATAATCATGCATATAATATTCCTATTCTGTCAGTGATGCTTGTGTTAGTTCCTGACCACTGACAATCCCTTTTTCCTCATTTGCAATGCATTTCTTTAGTAAAACACTGCTACAAAATAATAATTATACATATATGTGTTCCACATCTTTTTTCCAAGTCTGTGGGGCCTCTATATGAATAGCCCAAATGCCTTCGCAATGGAGTTTTAAGGTGAAGTGTGATTTGCATACAGCCAACTGCACCCTTTAAACCAAGGGTTTGCATGCTATGGTCTACTGAGGTGGCACGAATAGCAGCAAAGCCCCAAGGTCATAGGTTTGACAGGAGTTTCCATCTCCTGGCAGATGCCTGAGATAGTTATGGGGGTCTGCTGCCTCTTTGCGGGAGTATTCCGACAGTATGGCTGACCTGGGTAGTTAAACCACAAGACGTGAACACTCTGTATATCAGGCCAGTTAAGTGTTGTAAACAAAAAAGGCCTGACTGCAGACACAATAGTTGCCAGAATCTTATTTTATGTGTAAATAGAACAATGAAATAAAACTAGCGTTCCAAGGGAAATTTAGAATCACTGCCACCCATATATGCTGTGTTGGGGGTGATCAATTAAAAAGTTGGGCTGTGATCACTAAAAAATGTCTGAATTTTCAAAGAACAAATGGGCACAAGCTAGTGACCAATTTAGCATAAGCTTTCATTGAAAATTGAATCCACCACTAAACCCTATTTTGGAGGGATATTTTCAAAAAGCCAAAAAACACATTTTCCCTACTCATTGAGGGGAGTGTGTGTACAAAATTTCAAGTTTCTACTATGAATGGTTAGGGCTGGGCGACATCCGGATATATAGATAGATGAAATTGAACTCCTCCCTAAAAAACTATTATGGGGGAGAATTTTCAAAAAAGAATTTTCCCTACTCATTGAGGGGAGTGTGTGTACAAAGTTTCAAGTTTCTACTCTGAACGGTTAAGGCTGCACAAAGTCTGGCTACATAGACACATAAAATTGAACTCCCCCCTCTAAAACTTTACTGGGAGAATTTTCAAAAAACAACAAAAACATTTTCCCTACTCATTGAGGGGAGTGATAGATACATATAAATGCGTGATACACGTGAATAACCTAAACCTTTGGTAGTGGTGATTAAGAAGGCCTGGGTCATTCATCAATGTAAACTATCTGGCAACTATGTTCGTAGTTTTCCGTATTAGCAATCACCATCACAGCAACGGTGGCAGTCAAACGAACCTTCTAGACCAGCAGTTCCCAACCTTTACGAGTCATTCCCCACTTTTGTCAACAAGATTACTAATATATCCCCCGCCCTTCCATTTATTAAGTTGCAACAAAGAATAATTTCAAATAATAACTTTATTTTACGTATAATTAGACAGCTTCATACTAAGAATTAGTTTAATTTTATAATTGTACAGTTGCTGCTGTGTATTTGTTACTCAAACTTACTCTGTTTCGGGACAGATTGGTCCCACCCTGCAAGCGAAAATAATTAGGAACTCATCATTTGAAATTCCAATTTATTACAAAACAATAAGGATTCTGCTATCGTAACTGATATACACATCAATGTGATCTTTGTTCTTGTTTTTTTGCTACTAGTTCTTCGATTTGTGGTTCTATTAGTGAGAGAGCACATCTTAAATCATTCTCAACTTGGAGCTTATTTTGAGCCTTCGACTTGATAGATAGAAGTGCAGAAAACCCTATCTCTAGACTGGACTTTTATTTTTACCTAATAGCCTTATTCCACCCTTGGACTAACCAAATCCACCCCAGTTAGGAACCACTGGTTCTAGACCTAACAAACAATGTCCCACAGTTATGTTTCCATAGATAGTACACACTTTGAATTTTTAGCTCAGAATGTTTGGAAAGAAATGATTATACATGGTGAAATACAGTAAATCTTGGGGCGGATCCAGGAATTTTTTTTTTGATTGAAAGATATTTTTCATATATTAAGATAATAGTTCAAAATATCGACAATCGAAACTTACAAAGTTACCTCCCCTACATCTTGCTATATGTAAACTGGTTTTCATTCAGCTTTTATTGACAATGGTATTGGCTGAGGTGTGCGTTCACTGGGTGCTTCCTAGTTATCAATGTGTTGAGAGGAGACAATCACTGGTTGGTCGGTCGGTTGTCTGAGGACTGAAACCTGTCAACCGTTTCCTCCGAACTAAGAAGTTTGAAAAATCACAAATTATAAGCTGATTATGGTGTCAGCATCTGAGAACACTTGTAAGACTTCTCAAATGTCAAAATACAGCAGAAAAAAGGAGGGGAAAATATTTTTGGAACAAAAGAATTGTGAAGTGCTTCATAACAGCTCAGTTGTTAGAACACTGAATAAGGGATCATAAGTTCTATGCTTAATAACAGACCCTTATTCAGTTCTGTAACAACTGAGCTGTTATGAAGCATAGACCGTATGATCCCTCATTCAGGGCTCTAACAACAGAGCTGTTATGAAGCATAGACCTTATGATGCCTCATTCAGGGCTCTAACAACAGAGCTGTTATGAAGCATAGACCTTATGATCCCTCATTCAGGGCTCTAACAACAGAGCTGTTATGAAGCATAGACCTTATGATCCCTCATTCAGGGCTCTAACAACAGATCTGTTATGAAGCATAGACCTTATGATCCCTTATTCAGGGCTCTAACAACTGAGCTGTTATGAAGCATAGACCTTATGATCCCTTATTCAGGGCTCTAACAACTGAGCTGTTATGAAGCATAGACCGTATGATCCCTTATTCAAGGCTCTAACAACTGAGCTGTTATGAAGCATAGACCTTATGATCCCTCATTCAGGGCTCTAACAACTGAGCTGTTATGAAGCATAGACCTTATGATCCTTCATTCAGTGCTCTAATTCAGACAAATACAAACATCTGTCTGGGTCATATCGAGGTAGTTCAAGCACAAGATGATCTTTATAAAAATGAGGTACAGATCCAAGTGTTTTTATTTTTTCGGTTGTTGACAGTTATCGCATATTTGTACTTTTGCAGTTACGAAATGACCTAAATGCAAGACACAAGCCATGAAATCATTGGTTCAAAAGAAGAAATTTGGGCTAAAACCTGAATCTAACTATAATAATATGCCATGTGTATTTATTTGTCTTCTATCACGCTAAGGGACGCAACTGACGTAATAACAAAGAATTTTATGTTCCAATGAAGTAGTAAAAATGCTGAATTTAAAGAATAATAATAAAAAAATATAATACGTAATAATAAAAAATACAAAAAATAATAAAAATCCGTTTCTGGTCAACAGAACGCAATTCTCCAATTCTGCAATGCAAATCTCTATTGTCCACATATATAAGGCCCCTAATGTGCAGCCATTTGGGAGTCTATAAGACGAATATGTGCATGATAACAAACATTCGCCGTCTATATAGTAATATAGATTATATTCGTTGTTTTCCTGGTGTTTATACACTAACAGTAACTTATTGAGTAGGATGGAATATTTCACCTATTTTTGACATGCTTTATTTCATTGAATTGTAATAGAATTATTTTTGCTGGCAAAGAACTTCCCTTGGCCACTTGGCCTAATAACATTGGCCAGCCGACCAACTCTGCTTGTAAGCAACGTCAAGTGGACACATGGACTTGTCCAAACTCCTGCCTTTCTTGCCAGCTTTTGCACTAAAAATGTACATGATAAATACTGCACATTGAAAAGTTGGCCCTTCTTGCTAGGACCAGCCCTAAGGTTACTGGCGCCCTAGGGTTATTGGCGCACCAGGCTAGCTGAACTTTGGCATTCTTTAAAGCATAGTATTATCTGAGTTATTTAAATATCTGACTTTGCATTAGGCAATTTTCTTATTTTGACTATTTTTATTCTGATTAAGTTATTCATTTTCCCATTCTTTGTCAAACTCCAGGACAAATGTAATGAAATACACTCGGGTTGTGTGTTTATGTGTTCGCTTATCAGGAGGGTACAGGACAGTGGAATTTGGGGGGATAGTATGTGACCAAGGGAACAAAGAAAATGCGTTCGACCAATCTGAGTATTTTTAGGGTGGCGCTGATTTTGAATCAGGCGGCAGTCAGTCAGTTCGACACACCAAGTGAAGGGGTCAACAGCTAGGAGCTGGTCTCCTCACCTGTCAGGCTGAAGGAGGGAGTAGGAGGAAGAAACTAGGCACCTTGATTTGAACTGCTATCCCTACTGGTCACTCTCTCAGTAAAGCAACTAGGAACAGAATTTAACCAACTCGTTAGATTTTCAGAAGAACATAATTCAATACCCCGATTGATCCGCAGACCAGCCCTGCTTCGAAGCTGTCAATGGAAATAAAAGGAAACCATATTTTCCTTGAAATTTATGGATTTTGTCATCTTTCTCTCTGGCCACGTGGGAGAGGCTTTCTCCAGTATGGACCAAAAGTTTAATTTCCCTCCACAGATTCAGAGTAAATCTGCAGCCCTGGAACAAGACATCTCATGTTGGCGAGAAGAAATGCTGATTATTTATTTAGTCAGAGTTGACTTTACTTTTCTATGTAACAAGAACAAGAACAAGAACAATCCTCACCAAAAATAGGTGAGTAAACTGATATATAAAATCAGCATTTCACTACTGAGATTTGAACTCGCGGTCAGGTGATTTCTAGCATGGTGTGTTACTACCTGCACTAAACTGACAAGTCTTAAATATTTCCAGAATTTATAGTAGAATTACACAAGGAAGTAGAAGTAGGAGCAGAGTAGACAATATTACTAACATTAACTGATTTGTTTCAGCTAACCTGTGCTCATCTTATATTTGTTTCAGCTGTGTTCATTGTGAGATGAACATGTCATCTGAATAAATGGTATGGAAACCTATCTACAGAGTTTGACTCTGAAGCAGCACTTGGAGGCCTGGTATGAGTGTAAGTGTTACCAGTACCTTGGTCCGGCGCTGCCTCTCACAATGACATAAATGCTGATGGTTGCAAGAACACATACAAACTACAGCAAAATGAGAAATCTTTGGTCCAAATTCTCTCAATTCTGAAGCTCAATTCTGAAGCTGTGTATGTTAAAATGAACTTAAAACGTTATGTACAAAAATCAGAAATATTTGGTCCAAATTCTCTCAATTTTGAAGCTGTATATGTTAAAATGAACTTGAAAAGTTATGTACAAAAATCAGAAATCTTTGGTCCAAATTCTATCAATTCTGAAGAATGTTAAAATGAAGTTTCTGATACTTTTTGCATTCATTGTAGTGTGTCTTTAAGTGAAGAAGATATCAAATAATTTGAATGGACCAATTGTACTCTTACCAATGAGATTCTTCCCAGCAGAAGATGAACCCTTCTTCATATAAGAGGAAGTTAAATCTATTTAAATCTATTTAGGACCAGGAAATGGAGGTTAATCATGTCAATCATTGTCTATATCTGTCAAAAACATAAGTCTTTCTCATGCATAAAGATATTAGAAGCTGTCCACCCAAACTGTCAACATAGGTTTCTTCAGTTTTCAAGTTAGTCAGGCTGGCTATCTATGTATGTATGTATGTATGTACAGTATCACCCATAAATATGTAGTCCCCTAAAAATATTTTTTCGTATAGTGTTGTACTCATCTTTGGATGGCAAGACATTCATATTTTTGGCAACAGAGTTTCAATGCTGGAGAGTTTGGTCATAAATAATACCTGATAATATCTGTTTTGATTGTGTAATGTTCCACTAGAAATAATAAAATCATTCTATGTTAGGTATAGAAGACTTTTAACTTTCTATTAAAAAGTGGTAGGGGTGTACTCTATCTAAATAATACCTGATAATATCCATTTTGATTGTGTAATGTTCCACTAGAAATAATAAAATCCTGCTATGTTTGGTATAGAAGACATTTAACTTTCTATTAAAAACTGGTAGGGGTGTACTTATTTATTGTACATAGACCATCAATATACCTTGCCAAAAATATGAGTATGTTGCCATCCAAAGATGAGTACACCACTACGAAAAAATTAAATTTCTATAAAATAGTGGTAGGGGTGTATTTATTTATGGGTGATACTGTACATTTAAACATTTTTTAATAACTTAACAATTAATCATCACAAATATATATTACAGTCCAAAGATGAGTACACCACTACAATAAAAATATTTTGGGCAACAGAGTTTCAATGCTGTAGAGTTAGGTCATAAATAATACCTGATAATATCCTTTTTCATTTTGTAATGTTCCAGTAGAAATAATAAAATACTGCTATGTTTGGTTTAGAAGACAATTAACTTTCTATTAAAAAGTGGTAGGGGTGTACTTATTTATGGGTTTAGAAGACAATTAACTATCTATACAAATTTGGTAGGGGTGTACTTATTTATGGGTTTAGAAGACAATTAACTTTCTATAAAAAAATTGGTAGGGGTGTACTTATTTATAGGCGATACTGTATGTATACCGGCTGCACGGATGGAGTTAGAAGGATGAAAATTTAAACATTTACTCCTTATTATGTCTACAAAAAAGGTGTTTTTTTTAAATCCCCCCCCCCCAAATAGTCTTGGGGGGGTTCAATTTGCAATGTAAGTTTATGCTAAATTGATCCCTTAGTTTTTGTCCAGGCAGCATTCACGCTCACTTTTTGAAAATTCAGACTACTTTAGTGATCACAGCTGAACAAAAGGTGAGAGAAGTAACTTTTTCATTGATCACGCCTTTTTCCAATTTTTTAATTAAGATCACCCCCACCACAGCATGCTGCCAAAAGACATTGGTCATGTGACGGTTTCTATTGAGTGACTAACCAGACCTGTCATTTAAAAAAAAAAGATTTTTCCCTTTTATCCAACACATTGTACTGAACCATCATTTCAATTTTATGGTTTATATTATGGAAATTATTCAAAAAAATTAGAAAAATATTATTTGTTCAAATTGTTCATGTTCTACATCGCAAATCATTAGGTAAATAATTACCTGAAATTGGATGCAGAACACATACACATTGTACACAGTGTCCATATGTATATTATACACACATACATACGTGCAAACATTATGTACACACATACATACAAATACCATGTACACACACATACACAATGTACACAGTGTGCATATGTATATTATACACACACGTACATGCAAACACACACACGTACATGCAAACACTATGTACACACATACACATACATGCAAACACCATGTACACACACATACACAATGTACACAGTGTGCATATGTATATTATACACACACACATACATGCAAACACTATGTACACACACATACACAATGTACACAGTGTGTATATGTATATTATACACACGCACACACATACATGCAAACACTATGTACACACATGCACATACATGCAAACCACACATACACAATGTGCATATGTATATTATACACACACATACATGCAAACACTATGTACACACATACACATACATGCAAACACCACGTACACACACATACACAATGTACACAGTGTGCATATGTATATTATACACACACACACATACAAACACTATGTACACACATACACATACATGCAAACACTACTTACACACATACACAATGTATATATGTATGCATATGTATATTATACACCCATATACATGCAAACACTACTTACATATCTGAACAATGAAAATAACAACAATAAATTTTCATAATCTGTTCAGGCAGCTATCTATTATTTTTCTAATAACAACATTCAATGATGGACATGTAGTCTAGGCAAACTAAGGTTTAAATTGGAAAATTGTTTTTTTTTTCTCCCTAAGTTTCTGCATTCGCTCTTTTCTGCTCACACTATATTTCTAAAAGTTTGCAATGAATTTCAATGAAGTTTTGTGGAAGTGTGGGCAATAGGCTATGGAAGAAGTGATTAAATTTCTGTATTCGCTCTTGTCTGCTCACACAATATTTCCAAAAGTTCTCAATGAATTTTAATGAATTTAAATGAAATTTTGTGGAAGGATAATGCATGTATTCAGGAAGATGTGATTATATTTTTGGGTGGATCCAGGAATTTGATTGAGAGATATGTTTGCATCTTCTTTTCCGTATATTTCTGTATTCGCTCCTGTCTGCCCATATGATATCTCCAAAAGTTCTCAATGAATTTCAATTAAATTTTGTGGAAGGGTGGGCAATAGGCTATGGAAGAAGTGATTAGGTTTTGTGACAGATCCATGCGCAATGACTTAGTCATAATTGGAAGAAATGTACAATCGCAGTCGTCCATTTTTAATTTCAAAATGGCCACCCTTAAATTTCATAGAAAAACTGGCAACAATTTTTGTTTGCTTTTTAGATATGATTTAACCTGGTTGCCAAGATTCTACCTGCAAAAATTATAACTTCCACTTTCTGATAGACTAATAACAGTGTATGCTGGAATACGTACCTTTACAGTTTTGGCTATAACTTCTTTTGCACAACAGATACAAACTGTCAGGGTACACTGTTAGAAAGCTGACAAGATTCTCTTTCCAACCATATATCCTGTTCTCTGTACAAAGATTGGGTTCTGTATATATATACATATAAATATATTGGAATGCCTACCTTCACATTTTTGTCTGTAACTTCTAAGATACACCATTGGAAAACTGACAAAAGTCTCTTTCCAATGATCTATCAGGTCATCTATACAAACATTAGGTTTTCTGCTACCAAACAACTTAGGGAGATCAAATTAGTGGCCATTTTGAAATATGGCAGCCATTTTGGATTTTTAACTAGTATTTCTTGGGACTTTTAGTATGGTGTTCTGGAGACTTCATAGAAATGCATAGTTGGGAGAGAAAAATTATGTTCTGACCCCAAATTGTGCTAGTTTCCCCGGACTAATGTGTTTTGGAAACTATGTATATGGTATGGCTGGGCTTTGGGAACTAGGTATACAGTAATGTCTCCATTAGTAGACATTGAACATACAAAAAAAACTATAAATTGAGAAGTAGGTATACACTGTTTTCTCTGTGTACTCCCCACCCCATTTATAACACTGACAACAGCACAAATGCTAAACCTGAGCTGAGCTTTTAACAGAAGATCCATTTTCATAAATGACAGATTGTTAATTGTACAAATCAATTTTCTAGGTGAAATGATGTCTTTAAATCATAATTGATCATGCAATGACATACACTCAGGTCGTGTGTTCGTACATTTTGGGGAGATAGTATTGGTACTTCGCCGGGTTTTTTAGGATGTTAATTCAAATCAGGCGGGATTTAATCAAACAGCAGGAACATGTCAACAGCTTCTCCCTACCCACAAGGGTCAGGGAGAAAGTCGTTAGAATATTAACCGAAAAAGAATTCAATGCCCCTTAATGATCCGTGAACCGGCCCGAAATCGAAGCTATCAACAGGAATAAAATGAACCCATATTTTCAATTGAAAATAATGAATTTTGTCGTCTTTCCATCCAGCCACGTCGCGAGCCTTTCTCCGGTATGGACCAAAATGTTTTATTTCCCTCCGAGCATTTATCAGCCCAAGAGCAAGATGTCTCATGTCAGCAGAACATGTACAGTCAGCAGAACATGTCCAACCAGCATTATTCTACAATCATCAAAAACCAATTAAGTGACTCTTGTGCAAATAAGAAAAATCTTACTTTAGAAACTATTAAATTCCAATATAAATAGAAGATATGGTAAAACTTAGACTAATCCAGCCACCTGTAATCCGGTTCCTTCACTAATTCGGCACTGATTTCAAATTTCCTAGACTACTGTAATTTCAAATTTAGCAGATTACTGCACCAACAAAGCTGTGCATTGTTCTGGTTGCACTAGATCTGTTCACCTGCTAATGCGCTCTTATAAACACAGGCAAGAGATTCCTGCTTGTTTCCCTGCATTCATTAGTATCATTTACTCTTATTTGACAGCAGTAATGGTTCCAGTTAATAAAGTGCATCCCTTGCTTTGTAGCAAGCACACAGCATATTATCGATTAAAGATAAGGTTTATCCATGCATATAAAGTAAAGATATAGAGCTAACATTTTATAGGACTTCATTACAGACCCAAAAGAACCTGTGTACAAAGTTAGAGCAAAATCTGAGATGGTTAAATGGGGACCACTGGTCCACTTGACATGGAATGAACCTTGTGATTTTCTTTTATAGAATTATAACTCATGAACACTTCTGTTTCCTTACTATAGTAGATATGATATATTAGTCACAGTCGGCACTGATTTCAAATTACCCAGGATATCGCATCAATCATGCTGTGCATTGTTCTGGTTTCACTAGATCTGTTCACCTGTTAATCTGCTATTGTAAACACAGGCAAGCAATTCCTGCTTGTTTTCCTGAATTTATCGATATCATTTGCTCTTATTTGACACCAGTAATGGCTCCAGTTAATAAAGTGCTTTGTAACAAGAACACAGCATATTATCGATTAAAGATAAGGTCTATCCATGCCTGTACAGTACATTACTTCATTAAAATTTTACTTGCTTTTCATTTAACTCTTATATTCATAAACCGCTTGGGATCGCATGTAATTGACAGTGGAACTCTTCAATGAATAACATTTCTACTTGAAGGAACATTATATGGGATCCTAGTTCGGCAAATGGACACACAGTCACGTGACTGCACCAGGATGTTCATTAGATGTCACTGTGAAAGAATGGAAGGGAGCAAACTCTTGAGTTGTGATGAGTTAAGTCCCTTGAAGATACGGTGAAGTCACGTTGGGTCCATGAGTTGAAGGTTTTGGCGCGCGAAGGACAAAGAAAGGTTCTGGAAGATCTCGTTTCCCCGGGATTTTGAATTCGGCGCCAAGACAGGGAGAGAGAGAGGAGGAGTAGCAGTGGCGGTAGGAGTGGCAGCAGTGGCAGTAGGCAGGAGGAGTAGCGGCAGCAGCAGTAGAACCGAGAGGCAGTGGTGTGGACAGAGGATGGAGGCACGGAAGTTTGCTGCTACCAGCTCCCAGCCGAAGCACAGCCTAGCGACCGAGGCGGCTTTTTAAATCCGATGAAGGAAGACACTACCTTCGAGGAAATATAGACTTTCTTCGCCTTTTTCTACTCTTTTCTTTTTTCTAAAGGCTGTGGACCAAAAATCAACATTTTTGAAACCCCAATGTTTGATTTTCCTCAAACAAAGACTATTTTTCTCCCCCCGGAATTTTACCTCAACGACCAAAGGACTATTTTATGTCCCCGGAGTATTTCTTGTTTATGGTTGATAAAACTTCCATATTGCCCACAAAATCTCTGAGTTTGTCTTGTTTGTTTATCCTGTGTTTTATTCAGTACGAAACATTTGTTTTGATATCATCTTTTTTATCCGTTTTTCGCATCTCAGTGCATGTTTTTGCTGTTAGCCTTAACCACTCATATACCACGACTAGGCGCATTACGCTTCTAAGAGTAGTACGTCGTGACAGTCACTTAGTACACTTCAGGAGTTAAAATGAAGGATAAAATATAATATTATATAAGAGATTGTGCAGATCAATTAAATTGTATGTGACACTGGTGCCACAGTGGGCTCTTATGGGTTAAAAAGAAATACACATAAATATTAAAACAGACCCATTTCTACATGAAGGAACATTATGTGGGATTCTGGGTAGGCAAATTGACACACAGTCACGTGACTGCACCAGGATGTTCATTAGATGTCACTTAGTACACTTCATGAATTAAAATCTGTGCAGATCAATTAGATTGTATGAGACACAGGTATCACAGTGGGTTCTCATGCGTTAATCTACATATTATATGCTAACTTTCAAGATAATCTGGTTTATTCATCTACAACTACACATCATAGGTATAGGCAAACAAATGCTACTTGCAACTGTGACCATATATATCCTGTGTTTGTGTGTTTGGGGGTGTACATGACCAAAGGCCCATATCAGATTACTGGGGTGGTTTATAAGGGGCAGTTTAGAATCAATTAGATCTGAATCCCACGGGCGACGGGTCGGACGAGAGAGGGAGGAGAGAGAAGGTTAGAAGCAGTTTAGAATCAGTTAGAATTCAACAGACAGAGCAACAGGTCAACAAGCAAAGAAGCTTCCCTCTTCACCCTGACGGCAAGAAGAAACACAGATCAGCATTATACAACAAGTCATTAACATTCCAACTTTTTTTCGAACAATCGAATCTCTTCTTCCCATATGACGTTAACCGATATGAAAACCGCATTTTCAAATAGCACCCATCCCCCTTCAGCCACGCCTCTGTGCTAAGGTACTAAGTTTGATCCTTACAGGGTGCTCCACTATTGTTGCCATGTGCCAGACTAAGCTAAGTTTAGTAACAACTATTACGAGTACTCTAAATTTAAAAAATGGATGATCCTTGAATTTATTTTATTTATTTATAGTTTGTCACACCAGACAGCCATCCACTTTGTTGTCAGTTGATTGATCTTCTCTGGGTCAGTGTCGACTGGATCAAGCGAGAGAGGACAGTTTCGCAGAACGATAATTGAATATCAATATCTGTGTCGTTGTTGCTGTTTTCAAAACTATTTTATAAGCACAAAGGCTCTTTTCTGCCTTCCAACAAACAGGGCAACTTGATGTAAGATCAGTCACAGTTTTACGACTGTAGACTTGCAGTTTAAGTTAACTCTTTCCTCCCTGGCAGCCATGTTTGATTACTTGCCTGACTGCCTTCTCTAATATAGTGCCTGTATGCCGTGAAACTAATTTAACAGCCTGTTGCTGAACAAAAAAATACAATGGGCAGTAAATAAATTGATTATTAAATGTACGCTTACTAAATTTTCAGTGATTATTCCCAATGTATCACTTCCAAGTCCACTGAAATAAAACCATGGAAAAGTTAATTGAAAAAGGTATTATTATTGATTGATTGGCATTGTTATGATTTAAATTTGTATATGATTTCAATTTAAACATGTTTTTTTAGTAAATTCATTTTATCAAAATTTTGTTGTCTATTTTCAATATCAATTATCACGCCTAGAGGCGTTATCAGGGAGGAAAGAGTTAAAACCTCTTCACTTTTTACACTTTAAAACAATACGGTTAATTTATTTTCTGTTCTTTAGAAGATGTCCTCTTACAGAGTGTCCATTAATTCCTGCACAGGTTTTAAAGTTTAGCTATTCAAATTCTACAAATGATAGAACTATTTAGTGTATATTATTTGAAGGTTCATCAACCTCTTCTAGCGCCTCTCCCTCTATCTTTATGACCTTTTTGGGGACTTTATCGTTTCTTTAAAACCTACTTTTTTTAGGACAGGTAATAAAGTTAGAGAAAGACCATGACAGCAAAATAAAACAACGCAAAATGATAGGTTGGAAAGCATTCGGTATGAATAGAGACATTTTGAAGAGCACCTTGCTGATGTGCTTAAAACGTAAAGTATATAACTGTTGCATAAAACCAGCCATGACCTACAGATGCGAAACATGAAAATTAACAAAACGAGCTGAAAATCAACTTATAATCGCACAGAGAGCCATGGAAAAAGCAATGCTAGGGATAACTCTAAGAGATAGAAAAAGATCAACATGGATCAGAGGGAGGACTAGAGTGAAGGATATTATACAAATAATTAAGCAGCAAAAATGGAGATGGGCTGGTCACCTAGCAAGAAGAACAATAGATGGGGGGGAAAAGACTAACCGACTGGTGCCCATGGGACAGTAAACGCAGTAGAAAAAGACCAGATACAAGACGGAGAGGTGAGATAGTAAAGTTTGCCGGTAAGACATGGCAGAGGTTAGCACAATCTAGGTCGTCATGGAAGGAGATGGGAAAGGCCTTTGTCCAGCAGTGGACCTATAAGGCTGCTGATGATGAAGGTTTAACTCTTTAAGTTTTATTCTTGATGCAGTACTCGTTTATCACACTTCAAACATGACCGCCATCTTTGTTGATACAGTTTTGGAGCCTCTCCTATAAAATGGCTTTATATAATAACTTGATGAATACTTGATGATTAAAGGGAGATAACTTATGGTGTTTTAAGGTAAACATGCTAACATTGGAATCATAAGTTTTAATTATGTATACATTGATGAAATTATTATTAAAAAAAACTTTAAGGATTGAATATCCAAATAATATATACTGAATAGTTCTATCTTTTGTATAATTTGAGTTAAAAAATTTTAAAACCGGTTCAGGACTTTATGGTCACCCTGTAGAATGTGCAAGACAAGGAACTTCTTAGGATATGCACAGAAATTCTTTTTCTATTCAGGTTTTGTCAAACATAGGTTAAATTTGGAAGAGCTTTTTTAGAGTTTTTTTTACACTCAACATTAAGGAAATAGAAAAGAAAGATAAAGGCATGAGCTTTAAAAAAAGAGTCAGATTTTGTAAATGTTATAATCTGGTCCTACAGAAAGTGAATGTTCACAATCTCCCTTCAAGATGGTTTCAAAACATTTCTCCTCCAAAATGGCTTTATATAAGAATATAAACTAATCAGATTATAAAGAATCTATTCTAATTCCGAGCCTAAGGGACAGAAATAGATTAGGGATTAAGAATTAAGCTGTTTATCAGTAAATGTCTTTATCCAAAATAAAACCTCATTTCATTTGTGTATCTTAAAAGTTGAAGAAATTTTCTTTGAAAAAAATTGTTGTAAATAGATTTGACTAGCTTTAAAAAGGTTATGGCCAAATCGCGCTGGATACACTGGTTCTCATACATTCACCAAAGTTAAGCAATGTAAAGCCTGGTCAGTACCTAGATGGGTGACCAACTGGGTATACCAGGTGCTGTAAGCAGCTGTGGATCATGTAGAGAGCCTCCGGTGGTGATCCCATTAATCCTCCTAGGAAGAAACCAATCTCTACACTACACTCAGTAATACTTGAATATATACTTGAATATGCTTGAAATAGACTTTTTTGACAGCAGTTAATTGCGTCATTAAGCCCGCTTCAGTGTATTTGGGCTGGGTTTAAAATAATAAGAAAAATGGTAGTTAAATTTGGTATGTGCGATATCAGATCAAAGATTATTTTTTTAAATATTGATATTCTCGGATGTGACTGTCTTTTCACTTAGGCTGTTCCATGTGTTTGCCACTCTTGCCGAGAGGAAATCTTTTCTAACACCGGTGGAGGTCTGAATTAGTAGTTTATGGCTGTGTCCTCTGGTTTTACTGCATATAGATGAAGACAGCATTTTCTTATCAGGGCATTTTGAGCAATGAACATCAGTATCCACTCTATCTATGTTGTTCGGGATTCTATAGACCTCTAGTAGGTCAGCACATTTTCTTCTGTATTCAAGGGTTTCTAGATTAAATTGTTTTAATCTTTCAGTGTAGGATATATTTCCCAATCTTGGAATGATCTTGGTGGCTCTCCTCTGAACTCTTTCTATGGCATCTGAGTTGTACTTCAGGTTAGGAGACCATATGCAAGAAGCAAACTCCAGATAGGGACTTGTACAGCAGTAGAAGCTCTCCTCATCAATGAATTTAAATGAGTGTCTTATGTAGCCAAGTGTTTTATTTCTCCACTGTAGTTTCCTTCAGTGTGTGTTGTGTTCCGTCATCTTTAATCATGGTGTAGTTCCGTTTTTTCTTGTTTCTACCTAGGTGCATGACTTTGCATTTGTCAGGATGAAATTTCATCTGCATAGATTTGGCCCACCGTTTCAATGTGCTGAGATCCTCCACTTATGAGGGTATGGATATCTCTTGGCAGATCATTCACAAATGGTGAGAACAGTATTGGCCCCAGGATGGATCCCTGAAGGATTCCACTGAGGACTGAAAGCCAAAGATTAAGATACTGTAATTATTTGTGTATAATACGCACCCCTAATTATGGGCTATGAAGTCCTGGAAAAAACATCTTGTATATAAAAGCACTGACTTTTCAGAATTTGTAGCAGCTAGATTTAACCGTTGTTCAACTTTTTACTTGTTTCGTATCGACTAAAAATAAGAATTTATACAATTTACATTGTGTTTTTAAACACAAAATTTACACAGTATTTAGAGCAAACACATAGACATGTTCACACAAAAATGCAACAAGCTAGTGGCTAAAATAAGCTCACACTATAAGAGAAACAAAACTATAAACAAACATACATTCCAATGACTAGTGGCTATTTCTGTGTAGCCGCATAAACCAGAATCCCTGAAACCATTGTAGCAAAGTCCTTTAAAACGCATTGGATGGCAGTGAAGACAACATCCTTTTTGAAGATGACAAAGATATCTACTATGCTGACAACATAGATGAAACTGTCATGATGTCTATCTTTGACATGGACAGCAGTGAAGCAGACTAAAATCTGCTTAACATTGATGTGAATAAAACATTTTAAACAAATCCAGTGTTTGGTTAGTGATTTAAATTCTTTGTTACACATTAGTTTGTTTGGACAATAGATATAACTTACTTTTGGTCATGCCATCCCGAATATATAAAAAAAAGGTAATATTTAGTTCTTGTGTATAATACGCACCCCTAACTTTTAGGCTTAAAAATCTGGAAAATAGTGTGTATTATACACAAATAATTACGGTATACATTGGCTTCGGAAATTGTCTTAACTAGGGCTGTGCCTGTTCCAAAGGTGCATGTTTGGAATGGGCCAGATTTTATGGTGTGTGGAGCAGCCTGCCATAATTGGAGGGGTCCAACAGCTTCTTGGGTAGATCTACCATAGCAAACAGTGTTTGTGTAGTGTGTGCATGTATTGGAGGGCCCTTATAGAATTCCTCTCGGAGGCCCTGAATGAAAGTATTTCATGTCAGAACTTGAGATAAAAACTGATATTGCTTATAGTTGGTTTTGTTCCTGGAAGTCAAATAAATTCAATAAGTAGAGCTGTTCTTACTTGATTAAGTAACTGAATAGACATGATGAGGTCACCTGGGGGGAGAGAAGGAGAGTGAAGACTCTTTTTCTGTTTCAATAATAAGATAAGTAATTATTTAAAAATGCCAGACATGGAAAACTGAAAGTAAAGTACCGAAAAATATAGAACTTTCCAAAACTACCTTTCTTCTTATAGTAATAACAATTTGTCTCAACATGTAAAAAATTGAATTTAACATCAAGGGAAATAACTTCCGATTAAAGTTGCTTCTCTTTGAACTATAGGTATTTTTTAGAAATTTTTTCCTATCCAACTCACAAAAGAGTTCTATAATATTTATGCCATTCACAGAAGAGTTCCACTGTCAATTATGCGTGGTTACCAGTGGTCCATGAATTTAAGAGCTAATTGGTTGAAGCAATTTTTTCCTCTGAAAATTGTGTTTTACCCCAAGAAAACAGTTCTATGCTTTAGATATTTCACTGGAGCAGGTTTTAAACTATATTTCCAAAGAGTTAAGTGAATCTGGAAGAAAAAAAAGGATTTATTTGGTCCATAATTTTAAAGCCTAAAAAGGGAAAAAAAAGTTGCATTTTCTTTTTATCGCCGACTAGAAACTAGCCAATCTCTGGTTCTAAACATAGGAAATAAATAATTTTTATATCAGAATCTTCTTATCATTATTTTTATTACAAATGACACAAAGATTTCTCACATTAAAATGAATATTTATAAAGGTTTGGGGCGTTTTCCATCACATATCGCTTGGTCAATTAAACAGTAGTAGCAGTAAAGTAACACAAACACACAAACATCCCCTATCCTTTCTTCTCTCAAGGTATCAGCAACCACGGCCGTGTCAGTTGGGGCCTAAAATACGCCGACTGCATCTCCTGCAGATGCCTCCCAACAGGGGCTACCTGTTTTTGTGCCAAAGTTGCAAGACTTTGACTCAATTAAAAAAAAAAATAACCTTTCACCAAAGTCACAAGACTCTATTTTTTGGAATTTTTAACTGATTTCGGCATTAAATGACCCATCAAGGGTTGATATGCCGCTAAACAAATCAATCAATAAATCAATCAACCAGCCTGCCCTGAATGAGATCATTTTTTTTTAATGAAGTTGAATGGAGTTACAGTACATGAAAAGAAAACAAATTTCAAACAATTAAAAACAAGAAATTAATTAACTGTTTAAGTAAATAATTTATTATTTCCAGATTAAATATTGGCAGATCCCATTTATTTTGTGTATCAATTAGCAAGATGTGTTCTAAGGTATAAGAAAAGCCTAGGAGAGCTTGTAAGGGTGTTACGCTTAACGTAAAATGGGCAGATTATTTTTGGCTCTGGGAACGCTCTAAAATGTTCCACGTATAAATGGTAATTGATTCTTCGCTTGTGTTATGCTTAATGTAAAACTGGATTACATACAGGAATCAAAAAATATTCTTTAAGGAATAACTAAGAACATGAAAAACTGAATTGACATTCTATTTTCTTTGTATGAATTCAAGAGTTAAAGTCCACAGTACTTGAATTGAAATTTCAAAAGGTGTTTCTTTGTCTTGTTTGATAATATTTCTTTGTGAGTTGTTTTTCATCAATTGTCAGAAAATGAGCAGAAACTAGCATTCTAAGGGAAATTATGAATCACTGTCACCCATATATGCTGTGTTTTGGGTGATTAAAATGTTGAACTGCCATGAAGTTAAGTGTATGAAGATTTGGATTTTAGCAGTTCTCAATGTTTGGTAATAAAGAATCTTCTAATTTTATTGGATTTCTTCAACGGTTTTCTTAATGGAATAAAAAAAAAAACAACATTTGCATCTAAACAAAATTCAACAAAACATGGAAAAGAAAATGCACACCACATTTTGAGTGTGAGCATATGAAGCATGTGATTCCAAAATGCAATAAGTACTATTTAACCCATAAGAACCCACTGTGACATCGGTGTCACATACAATTTAATTGATTTGCACATTCTCTTATATAATATTATATTTTATCCTTGATTTTAACTCATGAAGTGTACTAAGTGACATCTACTGAACATCCTGGTGCAGTCACGTGACTGTGTGTCAATTTACCTACCCAGAATCCCACATAATGTTCCTTCAAGTAGAAATGGGTCTGAGTTCTTATGGGTTAAAAATAAAATGTGTTTAATTAAATTAAAAATCAAATTCTGGATTTATATTTTTGAATGGAGCTTATTGCGTTTTGGAACCACACGTATCATATAGTCTTCATCGTCAAATTGTACATTTTTAGATAAAGTGGTGTCACTTTCTATGTACATCTCTTACTCCTCTCTGTTAACCTCATAGAAAAGTAGCTTTTTTTTTCATATTTTATACTATAAATTTGGTTTTGTTAGTGTGATACAAAACTATACTGTCTTTGAGGTTCAGATGAGAGAATGAGTGAGGAAAATGTCATAAAAGTGAAATATGTGTAATGATCAATGAAGATGAAAGGGAATAGATTTTAATGATCAGGATGAAGATGTCATGAAGTCCTTTCTCAGTTTTATGTTCCCAACATGAACCCTCAATAAGAAAATACTTTACCATTTCTTGCGAATCTTTATAAAAAGGACAGATGCACCAATTTCATGAGACAGACCTGCCAGTCATATGTCTTTGCCTATGTACCAGGGCCGGACCCAGGTACTGGCAACACGGGCAGTCGCCCAGGGCGCAAAGTGCTAGGGGTTTCTGTCATGTGTCTGAGACCGTAGGACTTTCCAAATATAATATATTATCGAAAAATGGGAAGAATAAAAGAATAAAAACAGCCAAAATAAGAAAATTCCCTTGTGTGAAGTCAGATTTTTCAGGGGTATCTGACAGTTAAATATTTTCTGTAATGGTGAACCTAAGAGAAATAATTGGCAAAGGAAATTCTCATGACTTTTTACTCCTATTCATATAAATAAACAAGATAATACTATACTTTAAAGGAAGCAGACGTTCAGCTGGCCGGGGCACCATGAACGCTAGGGCTGCTGGCCCCAGGGCCTCCGTGAGAAATTTTATAAGGCAGTGCAAAGCTGTTTTGCACACCCCCATACACTGCACAAACACCCTCATTCTTTAGCCATCCTGTTTTTATCAGATATAACCCTGGCCATTCTATGTTTGCTCGTCAGTAAATGATAGTCAACGTATTTTATTAATGAACATAATGTATCGACTTAGAACTTTCGGTACTCAGCTCTACCTAAGAAACTCTCAGGCCCCCCTTGGGCCTCTGGGCCCCGGTTCGCTACACCAGCTCCACCCCCCTGTCAGAGGACCTGCTATGTACCTACACATTGAATGAAATCTTGGTTTTCACTATTTTGATATGCTGTCTCCATGAAAACTTGCTGTTTCTCCATGTGGAACAAGCTGCACAATTTTCTACCAATAACCACTGAAAAGAGCAATGTATAAGATACGTGGGGCTAGATTTTCAAGTGGGTATCTTGATTCTTTCATGTTCTAATCAGTGGTTGAAATGGGGGAGGGGGAAGCTGGCGATACAGCATATATCTACATCTCAATTTCCAGGTTTTCTGTATGTTCCATGTCTACTAATGGAGACTTTAACATATACCTAGCCATCAGATTCCAACCTTACCTTATACCTAGTTTCTCAAACCCATTTCCATCACTAGTTCTAATAGAGCATAGAAATTGTGTTTAATAACGTTGTTCTTGGATCCATAGTGACTGAACGAGTAAAGATATTGAGCTAAGATTTTACAGGACTTCATTTCAAACCCAAATGAACATGTGAGCAAAGTTAGAGCAAAATACGAGATGGTCGAGTGGGGCACTTTCCCAAAATTGGTCCACTTGGCATGGAAAGACCCAAAAGTAAAAGACGTGTTTTGTGAAAAAGAATGTTACGTGATGGAGAAAAATGGATTTTATTTTTTAATCCAGCACCCACAAATAAATAAAAATCACGTAAAATATTAAAAAATAATTTGTATAATGTTTCCATATGTAGAGTGCAAAATTATGCAAAAGACTGTAATTTATCTAAAAAAAGTGTTTCTTGAAAAAATGTTGTGATAGAGAAAAATGGTTTTCATTTTTTAATTCAATTAACCAAAAATACATAAGTTTTTCCTTTCTTTTGTATTTCCTTAACCAAAAAAACAGCACAGTTTAACAAAATCACAGGACTGGCCACAGTGACAGAGACAAGTCAAACATTTTGAGAGTCCAGGCAGTGTTGCCAACTCAAAAAAATCTTTTTGCACTAAATCAACCACTAAAAAAAAGCGTCAAAAAATGCCAAAATGCACTAAAAACATTGTTAGCCATTTTATGGCCATTTAAATGGCTAAAAATGGCTTAAAATAGCCAGGTTTGTAGTATGTATACACACTCATACATGCAAAATACGCACATATGTATTTGGCACTTCCAATAAATCCTGCTGCTTTCACTTTGCAACATATGTATCTAAGTTTTGTCAAAGATTTTTTTAAATTTGTATATTTATTTCTGTCTTCCTGTCGGACTAGCCTCACCTTACCCCCACCCCCACAGTTTTCTCTTCATTTGTGCACGAATTAAGAGGGTCAGTCTTGTAGAAGTTTGGAGAGAGTGGTCTGGACACACACACCCCGGCTCCACAGCTGTCTGGGCATTGCAGTCCCATGTTAGGGGACACTGGAAGAGATTTTTATATTCTTATTAACAAAGGATGTTAATTAGTGTTTTCAATACTTTACCTGTTAAGCGCAAAAGAAAACGTTGAAGGTGTTAAAGAAATTGCCTTTTTGTTAAACCCTGTTGTAGAGGGCATTAACACAGTCCATAGAATCAAAGCTGAAGTTCTTTGAAATCAGAGTAATTCAAAGTCTTTTGATCATGACTCAGTTTAATTTCATGCAGTAACTTCACAACCCACTGACACATTATATACAAATGCATAGTACTACTAGCACCCTCATCTTGCAGAAACAGAAACCTAATATTCTTTTTACCAGTATCATAGATATATACATAAATGC
>VCCN01005215.1:82157-92885 GCA_006491835.1 Architeuthis dux | reverse complement strand
TTCTTCATTTGGTTTCTTCATTTGCTTTCTCCATTTGGTTTCTTCTTTTGCTTTCTCCATTTGGTTTCTTCATTTGGTTTCTCCATTTGGTTTCTCCATTTGCTTTATTATTCACCACTATTTTACTCTTCCAGAGTATCACTGATGCTTTATATTACAAAATTGTGATGTAAATATGGTTGCACTATTTTTTATTTTAACATTTTTTTATTTTTCAATTTCTTTTTCATTTTTTCATTTTCTTATAATTGTTAAGGGTCACGACCATGCGTTTGGGAACCACTGCACTAACCTATATCCTAGGGAAAGAACTTGGGGCCCATACACTGCAACTACTCAGTCCTTTCAAGAAGTCTAAAATTCTGTTGTAAATACTAAATCGAAGAAGGTTTTATGGGAATGCCTTTAGAAACATTGAATAAGACAGTAATTTTCAATGGGGCAATATGGCCCCGAAGGGGGCAAGCGTTGAGTTGATAGAGGCAATAGATTGTCACATACAATTTCTTGACGGTGATATAGAATCTGTCAGTGAAAACATCGAAGAGGAACTTATTGAACTAAAATGCAATGATGAATACAAATACAAATTTGAAAGAGCTGGAATTGTGTCTGTCAAATACAACTAAACTTCTTTATCCAATAATGTGGTCTGAAATGGCTTTTAAAGAACTGCTCTGCTTACCAATTTCATATTTGGTTGAATGTGCTTTTAGTGCAGACAATAAAATATTGACAAAAGAAAGAAGAAGAACTGATAAATGCATGCGAGGGGAGACGTAAGACTAAAACTCACAAATATCAATCCAAATATTGAGAATCTAGCAGCAAATCATCGAGAAAAAGCAACTTTTGGCCTACGTAGAAGGTCTCAATATGTTCATATATTGTATACAAAGAAAGATAACTCTGTTAGAGTTGGAGAAGACACACATGTGTTGTTGACCCTGGTCATTGTAAATGTATGAATAAACTGGATCTGTGTAAGTACGTCTTTTGTTTGCATTTTAAATCTGTTAATATCTGTCATTATACCAACCTTACAGTCACATCCAAGAGGAAATTATTGAACTAAAATGCAATGATGAATGCAAATACTAATTTGAAGGAGTTGGAATTGTGTCTGTCAAATACAACTAAACTTCTCTATCCAATAATGGTCTGAAATGGCTTTTAAAGAACTGTTGTGCTTTCCAATTTCATATTTGGTTGAATGTGCTTTTAGTGCAGTCAATAACATATTGACAAAGGAAAGAAGTAGAACTGATATATCCATGTGAGAAGACGTAAGACTAAAACTAGCAACAAAGCATCAAGCACAAGGGTCACATTGAATAAACAATGTAAGTAAAATATTTTAGTTTCAGTAAGATTCTTTTTTGGGAGGGGGGCACAATTTCTTTAAAAAATAACCAAAAGGGAATGATAGGGAAAAAATGTTGAGAAACCCTGGAATAAGATATGAGTATACTATGAGTTGTAAAAAGACCCTTGCTAACCACTCTATCAGAACTGGTGTTCAGATCTCAGAAGCAAAACTTGTTCCACCTGAAGATGACAGAATTGGAGATCATGTTTTGCAAAGTGGCATATTTGGAACCTTGTTGAATTCATTTTTCTGTCTTTCTAAAAATAAATGGTAACTGAAACAGAAGGAGGCATAAATGTTGGTAATATTAACTACAGTCCGCTCGGATAGTGCAATGGTTAGCATGTCAGCCTCACACGCAAAATATCCCATGTTCGATTCCCTGTATGAGCGAAGTGTGTGGAAAACTCTTCCTTTGGACAAGTGTGTGATTAGAGTGGAGGTATCCCTTCAGTGGACTTGCATCCTGTCAAGGGGTTGGTCATAAAAACTTGTAAGAATAAAGTCCTGGTCTCGGCCAGACTTCAAACTAAGCTCGGCCCTGTCGGCTGGGGCCTAGAATACAACAACTGGATCCCCTGCAGAGGGGTAAGACCCCTCCCCCTCCAAACAGGGGCCACCTGTTCTGTCACCAAAGTCACAAGACCCTATTAAAAAAAATAACCTTTTTAACAAAATCACAAGACTATTAAAACACCTCCAACTTTCAGAATTTTAAACTGATTTCATTAAATAACCCATCAAGGGTTGATATGCCGCTAAACAAATTAATCAATCAATCAAACTAAGCTGACGCTTATACTCCATTAGTAGTTGTCACTTAAGAGACGGGGGATGCTTTACCTTTAATATTAACTACAATATAATCTGTTAAGAAAAATCTACTTTAAAAAGGCCAATTAAAAAATTTCTCAAATAAAATAGTCATTATTCAAGAATTTGATTGTAACTAGAATCCTTGTCTTTGTTGTTTTTATCACTATGTTGCAACCAATACATGTGGTGGAGTTGTCCCCCGTGATTAAGGGTTGGTTCCCTGATCCCACACACGTAACTCCAGAACAAAGTAAGCAATACCATTTACACGCATAATGACATTTATTAGTTGAGAACCTATATTTGCCCAGCACTGGTGTGAGCGACTGCTAAACGAGGGGCCTAAATTGTAAATGTGAATAAAGAAACAAAATCCGTGTGGGGATCAAACCCGCGTCCACCTTGGAAGCTACCTTATACCCCGGTACTGTTCTATGAGACCTTCGTTAGCTCAGTCGGTAGAGCAGTACCTACTTGCTTCCAAGGTGGACACAGGTTCAATCACTGCACAGAGTTTGTTTCTTTATTCACATTTACGATTTAGGCTGCTCATTTAGCGGTCACTCACACCGGCGCCTGGCAAATATAGGTTCTCAACTAATAAATGTCATTATAAATATCATATATACATAAGTATATGTTGAATGTATTAATGTTTGTTCAAACAGAAGAAATCAATAGCCAAAAGCAGAGGCATAGCTAGAAATTTGGGGGGGATTTGTGGGCCCAGGTGGGTGCTTGGCTCCTTGAGGGGTCCTTTCCAAAATTTAGTGAGATTTGTCAGTTGAAATGCAAAGGTAGTTGCTTAACTTCAGTGAGCATACGAGAACCCGTGTATCCAAACCCATGCATGTGGCCTTGTACCAAAAGTTCATTCATTCATTTATTTCGCTCGCAGCCAGGCCAACCAGGGGGGTTCGTGGGGTAGTGGGCCTTTGGCTTGCGTTATTGAGCGTAGAGTAGAGTTCGATCTCCTCCTAAGAGGATTAACGAGTTTGCCACGGGAGGCTCTCTACATGATCCACAGCTGCGACAGAATATGATAATTATAATGACATTTATTAGTTGAGAACCTATATTTGCCCGGTGCTGTTGTGAGCGACTGCTAAACGAGCGGACTGTCGACATCGAGAGCTACATTATATTTGTGCCTAAAATACGATACGTGAGAATAGAGGTCAACAAAATTTAAGATTGAAAGACTCCCGCCTACCATGAGAGATTATTATATTATTATTTGCTCCCAACCACAGGTTGTGATCAACGATGTAAGAGATTTTAAAGGTTAACGTAATACAAAGGATAAGTATTAGTCGAGGTTATACATAAGCCTAGCTTAGTCTGGCTCAAGGCTACAAATGTGGAGCACCTAGTAAGGATTAAGAAGAGTTTGCTAACCATTTTTTACACTATAATAGAGGCACCCAAATTGGTACGGTCCATACATGGCTTCCAACGATGAAATGAACTAATGACGAAGTTGAATGAATAAACAGAGGCATGGCTAGAGATTTGCGAGCCCGGAGGAGGGCGGGAGGGCTTGGTTCCTTGAGGGGCCCCCTCCAACATTTAGTGAGATTTATTAGTAGAAATACAGTAGGTGAACTATTATTTATAAAGCGTTGGGAGTGGGCCTTCCATTGGGGGCGTTTTCAGATAGCCCCTACCCAGCCCCCCACCCCAGATACACCCGTAAACAAACCAACGAAAACGATCTTTTGTCGCCAGGTTCGACTTTTTGTTTCTCTTTTTTTCTTTTTATTGGTCATTTTTAGTCCCATATTACAAAAAAATCTTTTATTAACATAATAATTCCTTAAAAACAAGAAAAAAATTAAAAACAGTAAAAAAAAATATATATATGACTTTTAAAAACAGCGACACACATTTGAACCATCGTAGTAGTAGAAAATCCCTGATCTTATGGGATGAGAAGAACGGTCATGTGACCACCTTATCACAACTTATTCTGAAGACAAGCAGGAAGATAAAGGTTGTTGTTATTTTTTATCGGGTGTTAAAACCAGTCTGGGTATTTAAAAAAAAACATTTAGTGAGATTTGTCAGTAGAAATTCAGTAGGTGAACTTCTATTTATAAAGCTTTTGGAACCCCGGCACCATTGGGGGCCCTGGGGGCGTTTTCAAATCCCACCCCCTCCCAGCTACACCTCTGGGCAGAAGATTCAAATCCATTAATAATGAGACATGAGAAATCAAAGGAAATTAATCATGATTTAGTGTACAAAGCGTACAATGCCAATCACTAGGGAACGGGAGAAAAATTGATCCAAGCTAATTAGATAATTATCTTTTTAATGATTTAGAACTAATTAAAAAACAGGTCTGATTAGTCACTCAATGAAAACCGTCATGTGACCAACGCCTTTAGGCAGCATGCCGTGTTGGGGGTGATCAATTAAAAAATTGGAAAAAACGGGTGATCAATGAATAAGTTACTTCTCTCGTATTTTGTTGGGCAGCGATCACTAAAAGAGTCTGAATTTTAAAAAAAACAAGCGTGAACACTGCTGGACACAAAACTAAGGGACCAATTTAGCATAAACTTACATTGCAAATCGAACCCCTCACTAAAAAGCTATTGGGGGGGGGGCGGAATTTAATAAACCCCAAAAACTATTTCTAGACATCATCATTATGAGTTCACCGCTGGACAAAGGCCTTTTCCATTTCTTTCCATGATGACCTCAATTGTGCTAATGTTATGATATGCTGCCACGAAAAGGTTATTCTGGGGTCAAACACCTGTGCAGAAATGTAAGTGACCCGCTCACTTTAGGAAATAGGTATATGCATGGGTGTCCAACAAACAGGAAGTGGATGACACCTGCGTGGGCGTTCGAGAAACCTATAAAGCAGACCCAAACAGAGAGCACGCACAGACAGAAAACTTGGCACTAAAAGAAGAGACAGACATCAGCGGAGCCGGAAGGCACGAGACCGCTGTTCCTGTTGGGGACAGACTGACGGTTCTCCTTATCTCTCTCCCACTCTTCACTCTTCGGCCGACAAAACAGTATACTATGAAGTAAAAATATGTCTCATATTTTTACAACCAGTCTTTGAGTTTCCTTTCTCGCCAAGTCCAGGATGATTATGTTGTCTTTGTGGCTACAATATTTGCATGTTGCTGACAGGTTCTCAGGTGATCATATATAGTCACTTGCCCCATAAAGTGTTAAAAAATGGGTCTGGTCTCAATGTAACCAATGTCTTTAAGCGGTATGCCATGTTGGGGGTGATCAATTACAAAATTGGAACAATATCCATCAATAACCTGAATCGACAAAAAAAAAATGAATAAATAAATTTAAAAAATAAATAAATGAAAGCATAAGGTGATGTGCACTGGGAAACAGCTGTGCAATTTTTCTTCCGCACAAAACATTTTTCTTTTTTAATGCTGGTGTGACATCTGGTGTGATATCTGGTGAGACATCTGGTATGAATATTAAAACTGAAATCGGTGCTCTTCAACTTGGGTTACCGTCTACATGCAGAAGTAAAAATCTCAACTACGTGACAGATACATCAATAACCACCATTAAAAGCGCATCTGTTACATTGAAAATACAATTGACTGCATTTCTACTGACATTTATACAACAACAAGGATACATTTGTACACACTTGAATTGCATGAATAATAAATCAGCCTTTGGGGTTATTTTCTCACTAAATAATAGATAGTGCATGTCTATTTATTGCAAATCTTCCTTTTTCATCAAATCTCACTAAATGTTGGTGGAGGCACCCTCAAGGCCCCCAAATCTGTAGCTACCTCTAGTCACGCCCTTGAAAATCAATGCTCTTGGTTTTGGGTTTTTTTTAAAAACACAAAAGAGATTCTCAAAACTGAAGGAAAATCTTTCTTTAATTTATTTTTTCATGGAATAGCTGCACAAGAATTTATTACTTTAAAAAAATATTATTGTAAAATAAAATGTTTTTAAGATTATGTGGGGGAGTTCTATTTACAATGTAATTGTAATGCTAAAATAGACCTTTCATTTCTGCCATTTGTACAGAACAAAAAAGTTGACTTTGTTGCAGTAGTATTCTTTAATAAATTGTTATTTTTGGTGAGTACTGCAGTATTTCAATGTTTTATATTCCAACTATCTGGCAACTATCTGGCATTTTACATAGGGTGTGGGGGATTGAGCGGGATGGGGGCAAAAAAGCTTTATGAATAGTAGTTCACCTACTGCATTTCTACCAACATTATACAATAACAATGGTATATTTATAAATACATGTAATAATTCGGCCTTTGAGGTTGTTTTCTCACCAAATAATTGATAGTGCATGTCTATTTATTGCAAATTTTCCTTTTTCTTCAAATCTCACTAAATGTTAGAGGGGACCCCTCAAGGAGCCAAGCCCCCCCCCAATCTGTAGCTACACTGTTATTAGCAATGTAAATGTAAGCAGTGAAATGTAAGCAGTGACTTACATCAATGTCACTCTAGAAAACCAGAAAAGACATATTATTTTACAACAATTAAACACAAGATCCATTTTAAGTTTGAAGATAATAATCAGATCAACTGATAGAGTTTTAAAAACATTATCAACTGGGTTACAAATCACAGTTTGTCACTTTTAAGACAGACAGCATGATGAATGATGCTACTAACATTGTTTATTCTCTGAATAATACTATAAGTCTCATTTTGTTTATTGATCACTGCTACCCACAACACTGTTTTCTGGGTTTAGGTATGCATGTGTTCATTTATATGTATCTAAGTATCTATCTATCTATGTATCCGGACTTCGCCCAGCCCTAACCATTCATAATAGAAACTAGAAAGTTTGTACACACACTCCCCTCAATGAGTCTCATTTTGTTTATTGATCACTGCTATCCACAACACTGTTTTTTGGTTTTAGGTATTCATGTGTTCAGACATTTATATGTATGTATGTATGTATGTATGTATGTATGTATGTATCTATCTATCTATCTATCTATCTATCTATCTATCTATCTATCTATCTATCAGTGTAGCCGGACTTTGCCCAGACCTAACCGTTCATAGTAGAAACTAGAGATTTTGTACACACACTCCACTCAATGAGTCTCATTTTGTTTATTGATCACTGCTATCCACAACACTGTTTTTTGGGTTTAGGTATTCATGTGTTCAGACATTTATATGTATCTATCTATCTATCTATCTATCTACCTGTGTATCCGGACTACGCCCAGTCCTAACTGTTCATAGTAGAAACTAGAAATTGTGTACACACACTCCCCTCAATGAGTAGATTAAATGAGTTTTATGTTTTTTGAAAATTCCTCCTCTAAATAGGGTTTCAGAGGATGATTCAATTTTATCTATGTATGTATCTGGACTTTGCCCAGCTCTAACCATCCATATTAGAAACTAGAAATTTTGTAAACACACTCCCCTCAATAAGTAGGGAAAATGTTTTTTTTGTTTTTTGAAAATTCCTCCCCTAAATAGAGTTTTAGAGGGGGGTTCAATTTTATTTATTTATGTATCCGGACTTTGCCCAGCTCTAACCGTTCATAGTAGAAACTAATAATTTTGCACACACACTCTCCTCAATGAGTAGGGAAAATAGTTTTTATGTTTTTTGAAAATTCCCCTCAAAATAGGTTTTTAGAGGGGCTTCAATATGCAATGTAAGTTTATGCTAAATTGGTCACTAGTTTGTGCCCGCTTTTTTTTGTTGAAAATTCAGACCTTTTTTTAGTAATCATAGTCCATCAAAAGGTGAGAGAAGTAACTTATTGATTGATCACCCCTTTTCCCAACTTTTTAATTGATCACCCCCAACACAGCATATATGGGTGGCAGTGATTCATAATTTCCCATGGAATGCTAGTCTGTGACCTCTAAGAAGCTGAAACTGCATTTTTAGTCAGAGGTTTTGAATTCAAGTCTAACTAAAATGCGCTTAAGGAATGCAAGACAAATCTGGGTGATCTACAACTGAATAATAATGGTGTGGGGGCAGGACCCCCCAGAAGGAATTTTAAAAGGTGGTGCAAAGCTGTTTTCGCCCCCCCCCCAAACACCCCCATCCTTTAGCCATCCAGTTTTCAACAACTATAGCCCTTTTAGCACGCCATAATATATTCGTACTCCAGTAAACTATAGAGTCAACCTATTTTATTAATAGACATATGGTATCGACTATCAAGTTTAACACACATGCCCCCCCTTTAACTTCTTAGGCCCTTTTGGCCTTCTGGGCCAGGTGCAATGCACTGGCTGCATCCCCCCTCTCAGAGGCCCTGGTGTGGGGGTCAGTGTTCATGCTAACCCCTATCTATATTATAATGACCGATTTATCAAGGTAGATAACTATTAAATTATTTAACAACTTTTCCAAATTCAACATAACGTTCAACAATCCTGTTTTTATGGCTTTAAATGAAATATTTATGAGTTATAAGAACTCATATAAAACCTTTTAAGGTTTAAGAGCACAGTAATTCCTAATAATATAATAGTGATACCCAAGTCATGTCATATGAAGTGCATATCCACTTCTTGCTCCGTGTATCCTCGCACTTTATACAGAGGTAAAACCACCGATTTTGCCGCAACGAATGGTTTGGTATCTCTTTTAATCCAGACGCTTGGATTTCTCGTGGCTCTCACACTAGTACACTGAGTGGCCAAAAGTCAAAGCATATGAAGCAACTTTGCCTCAATGATTTGTTTAAGATGATAACCAAGAATAATGAGTTTCAAAGCCGTAACCCAGCATCTACCAACCCTTCAACTTCAAGTGACCAGGATGTTGCCCCTTAACCCATAAGAACCCACTGTGACACCGATGTCACATACAATTTAATTGATCTGGACAGTCTCTTATATAATATTATATTTTATCCTTGATTTTAACTCATGAAATGTACTATATGTCACATACAATTTAACTGATCTGCACAGTCTCTTAAATAATATTATATTTTATCCTTGATTTTAACTCCTAAAATGTACTAGGTGACATCTACTGAACATCCTGGTGCAGTCATATGACTGTGTGTCAATTTGCCTACCCAGAATCCTTCATAATATTCCTTCAAGTATAAATGGGTTCTTATGGGTTAATGAACTACAATAATAAACAAGTTTTGACTTTTAAAAATCATATTTATTCTAAATGGATTGTATTTATTCGAAATCTAATATATGGTACAGGTCTGTGTACAATAATTCTGCTTTTCGATAGCTGAGTAATGGATGATGCTTCTCTGCCACAAGATTCGCAATGTCAGGTTCAGAGGGAACACTTCTGTGGACCCCTGGGCATTATTTGCTGGACCCCAGTTTCGAAAGATCACTGCTCTAACAGAAACAATGATGATAGTGGCAGTGTTTATGGTAATGAAGATGATGACCATAATACAACTGATGAAGAGATGATTATGATGATTTAAATGGTAAAGTTGGCAAAGTCAGTGATAATAATTTTAATTAATTTAGATTAACTTAGATTTAGTTGCTATATTTGTTCAGGGCTGACCCATCCATTAGGCGAACCTAGGTCCTAGGGGCGCATTCCAAACTGAACAAAATAGTTGTTAGTATACAAACGAGGAAGCAAATTTTAAGTCACGCCCAGGGTGTATGAAACCTTTGAGCCGTCCCTGTATTTGTCCAGGAAATATTTACTCATTGGCTTCAATTTCATTCCAGAAGACTGAAGCAGCAATGTTCTTAAGATATCAGACGGAATTACAAGACAAACAGAACTCTTTAAATTATCTATTGAAATATATATATATATATACACACACGCGCACACACACACACACACACACACACACACACAGATTCTTTTGATATCTTTAATGCCTCCTTTTCAAAGTTGTCGGCTTAAGAGATTAACAATAATCTTTGTTGCATGAAATCAACGATGACTGATTTCAGTTTCCTTCCAAAAACATTGGACTTCACTGAAAGAATCAGAATTACAGGAATGAAATCTAGAAGAATTCAAAGAGAAACAAGTCAGCAGAAGAATCGGCCAAATAGCAAATATATATATATATATATACTCATTTACAATTATGCGTCAGTTATTCTGCATAACTTTTTTAGTAGACCTCTGTTTCCGACCAAAGGAGGCTCAATACGTTAGAAGAGCGAATATTGTAGAAAAATATTTATTGGTTCATTAGAACCTGTACAGTTGGTTTCACGAGACTTCGATCTTCAGATGAACAGTCACTGTTGTTTCGTTAATTTCTTATATAGCTACAATTATTAATGGTGAGATTTTTTTGAGTCCATAATTGGCTGTTCTGTGTTGGCCAATCAGGCGAGATTCCTTGTTATGGGTGGGTTTTGTTCTCAAGTGCTTTTTTTATGTATTTCTTTGTGTACAGTTTATCTATGTTCGACATTTTTATTGTTTTATATATATATATATGCGTGTGCGTGTGTGTGTTTGTTGTTACCACAAGCTTGACGACCACCTAGATACACACACCACCACAATTTTAACTTATATAAAACCCACATCATAAAACATA
>VCCN01005209.1:600833-616196 GCA_006491835.1 Architeuthis dux | reverse complement strand
GATCACTTCCCAACAAAAAGTGAGAGAAGTAACTTATTCATTACTTATTCATCACTCTTTTTTCCAATTTTTTAATTTCTCCCCCCCCAACATGGCATGCTGTCAAATGACAGTGGTCACGTGACAGCTTCTATTGAGTGACTAACCAGACCTGTTTTAAGTTATCCCCCACCCCCACATCCAAGCAACATCTGGTATTCCTGCTAGTATCAGTAATAAAATAATTATTTTACCTCTGTCTCCTTTTCCATCAACTATACATGACTCCTCTTTTTAGAAAGGCCAAATGTCTGGCTTTTAAGCCTGACAGTCTGGTTTTTGAACACTCTTTCATCCATCTGGTGGCACCTCAAGGTGGTCAGCCGTTGATTTATCCTCTTTTTGGGGTCTGACTAAAAAACATATAAATTACCTCAGATATACTTAAGACAATAGGAACTGTTAACATATCGTATGTAGTTGCTGTTGTCAATACAATACTGCTGATGAGCTGCAGTATACAGAGTCACAAGTCACATTGTTAACATGTTAATCTGCCTAAATCCTCATTTTCAATCTGCAATGTCCTCCTTTTTGGAAATTTGGAAATGGCTTAGTGCTCCCACATTGGTGACCTACTCTTCACTCATATCAGACTGTATATAGCATAAAAATGGGTTAACCAGTTCCATGATGCTTTTTATGTCTTTTAGATTGTGTGGTCCATTCTAATCCAATTTCTGGTCACTACCAACCAGCTCAACCATTAACTTTATTATTTAGTGTAAGTAGATGAAATGATAATAATATTAAAATAATAAAATACTACTAATAATAACAGGTATGGGTAGTTACTCAATAAAAACCGTCATGTGACCAATATCTCTTGTTAGCATGGGGATGAATTAAAAAATTGGAAAAAGGGATGATCAATGAATAATTTACTTCTCTCGCCTTTTGTTTGGTGATGATCACTAAAAAGTCAAATTTTTCTAAAAACAAGTGTGAATGTTGCTGGACATAATCTTTTTTTCTAGACATAATAAGGAGTAGGAAATGTAAAGCTGTTCATCAAATACACTTTTTATTCTTAAGTTATCTGAATTTCTTAGATAAGCATTGTCAATATTATTAATTTTTGGCTAGTTTTACTTTATTTAATTTGGGCCTCCCTCTGATCAGATGTCACAACGAGAAGACCTTCCATTGGGCCTGATGGGTTACAGAACATTCATAGCAGGCGATTTCATAGGCAAATTAATGGCCATGTCTATTTCATAGCCACTTTTCATAGCCACTTTTCATAGCTGAAATGATTCCATGCAGTATAAATCTGATTTCGCTAATCTATGAAACTTAATGAAGACGTTGGTCACCTATCAAGCAGCATAGCAGCGTAAATAATTTAACTATATATTTTTAATCATTGTTTAATTTTTACTATGTTATTTAAAGCTTTTGTGAGCAATAAGTTAAAAAAATCTTTTTAAATAATGTTGTGTAGTAATTATCACAGAAATGATGAAGTTCAATAAAAACAAAAATTTGGTACCATACAATTCGATTCGAAAAAACCCATAAAATTTAAATTTAATTTTTTTGTAAATTATCTCAGAGATCTTAAAAATACATACTTAAATTATTATATTACTATGCTACATAAAAATAAATTTTTTTTTTTTTTCAATATTATCAAGATTATCAATATTTTTGCTGCTATTTGTATTCATACAATTTCGAAAAATAAAACCTACCAAATTTCATAACTAAACTAAAAACAAAAATTTGATACCATGTAGTTTATATTTTAATTTTTGGAGTGGATGCAAAAGAAAGCTTTAATAATATACATTTAGATTATGAGACCTGTTAAAAACATTTATACTGTCACCATGTACTAATCTTTTCTTTAATTGAAACTTTTGTTCAAATTAAAATACGTATTTATTTATATTTGTAAAAAAAAAAGTAAATTTGTAGTTTTAACTATTTTTACAAAAAATAAATAAATACATAGTTTTAATTTGATCAAAAGTTTCAATAAAGAAAAGATTAGTAAATGGTTTCAAAAGCTTTGAATATCATTATAAAAATTAAACAATGATTAAAAATACGTAGTTAAATCATTTATGCTGCTATGCTGCTTGATAGGTTAATAACGTCTTCATTAAGTTTCATAGATTATCGACATCAGATTTATCATGTGGCTATGAAATAGACATGGCTATTAATTTGGCTATGAAATTGCATGCTATGAATTTGCCTGCTATGAAATCGACAGATACCTGCTCAGATGTCACGAGTAGAAGACAGTCTGAATTTCAGCCTCCCACTGATCAAAGGTATGCTCTGGCATTATCTTTCTATTTATCTTGTAACAGAAACAGGTTGGACAATATGTACTACTTGCGTCACATTAACTGGTTTTTGCAAGGTGGGATAGGTTGTTGTGATCTTCTTTGCAGGCTATAAATGTATATTGAGATTTCTGTAAACTAAAACAATTTGGTCAACCTAAATCTATTTCTCTGATTCTTTATTTCTCTTTTGTTGATAACCTTGCAGCATTTAGGGCTTTGTTAGACAACTATGAAATTGAATCCGGAGAGGCTGAGACCTACACTTTTGAGGAGAAGCAAGAAACAGTGGAGTTTATTGATGCCATTATGGAGACTGACGTGATGAAGGAAACCCACAAATTCCTCATCTCAAAAGGAAAAGCTCCAGAAAAAATAGGAGATTTCAAGTGGAAGTTGCTCAATCTGTGGTTCAAGTTGGTGCGAAGAACAAAAGGAGATCGGTAATTTAATCTTTTGGAATTTTCATCTTTAACTTTCTAAATTTCTCAAAACTAAATTTCACCATTTTGTTCATTCTCAGTCACAAAATAAGGCTGGGATCATCTTATTTTTCTTTTGATTGTGATATTCTTTTCTATATTTACCACATTATGTTATTTTAAATAGGTAGTCATTGTAGTGAATGAAATAAGAGGCAATGGTGGTTCCATCTATCAGTAAAGCTAGTTACTACTTCAATGCACACTGAAATGTATATCCAGAGTTTGGAGACTTCCAAATATTTAAACCTTTTTAACTGTAATTATCTCATTGCCCTTATTCGATCATTTAAAAAAAAAACTATTATCCCTATCTCATTATTTTTCTCATTGTTTTGACTGATCTATTCTCCAACCTTCCTCAGGTGAAACTGGCATCAATTGTTTCAAGTAGTCTTGTTAATAAAATCAGTAATGTTATAAAACTACATAAAGTTATTCTCTGGATGGAACATTGACTTGAAGAAAATTGGAAAATAGAGGGGGGGGGGGACTACAATGAAAATAATAGGAAAAAATCATTTAATGTTACTTAATTCTTCTCAAAAGAATAGTCTGGCATGTATTGAATAAAAAAACAAAATGGTAACCTAGCTAAGACACGTGAGGAAAAGTATCTCTTTTAGGGGTCAAAAGTGAGGGGAAACCTTTTTTTTCCCTTTTAGGGGTCAAAATAGAGGGACCTTCATTTTCCTTTTAGTGGTCATAATCAGGAAGGAGGGAGTTTTTTTTCTTTTAGGTGTCAAAATTGGGAAAGCTGACTTTTTTTCCAGGTAGGGGGAGAAACTTTTTCAACGTTTCAGGGGTCAAAATTGGGAGTTTTTCCATATACAGATAAAAATTGATATGAGATTTTTTTTCTACCTTTCTCAGGGTAAAAAATGGGGAGGGGGGCCTTTTCCAAGTTCTGGGGGTCAAAATTCAGGAAGTTTTTCCTTAATCGGTTCAAAATCGGGGGGAAATATTTTCCCCAGTTTAGGTTTCGAAATTGGGGGTGAACTTTTAGGGGTCACTCCTTTTCACGTTTTAGGAGTCAAAATCTAAACCGAGGGTTGAATTCTTTTTTTTTTTTTTTTTTCCTTTTTAGGGGTCAAATTCGGAGAGATATTTCGGGGTGGGGGGTCCCTTTTATGTAATCTCTATAAAATATGATTTGTTTTCCTGTGTTTTTATATATGTAAGTTATTTTTCCCTGGGTAACCCTGCTAGTATTATATAATTTGTACTATAAATATGGAATTAAAGGGGGACAACTGTACTTAGTTTATTCTCTAATCAAAATGTTTTTTATTAATTTTAGTGATTTAGACTCTTCTAGTTTTGAGCATGTGTTTGTTGGTGAAACACGCCAAGAAGGAATGATTGGTCTTCACAACTGGGTTCAATATTACCTTCAAGAAAAGGCAGGAAACATTGATTACCAAGGATACAGGCGACGAGCAACAAACCTGGTGAGATGATTTTTATTTTGGTTTTGTCTTGCATGTTCACTCAGTCTGTCTCTTGTCTTGTCTTGTCTCTCAATGGACAACATATCGTAATAATTTCAGTTTGACAGACATGTTGGTGATCTTCTTTGTCTAGTGGCAGCGTGTAGAAAGATGACAACTCTGACTACACATTTGTTGAGAGTGCTCATTTTATATAAAATTTTGGTTAGAGAGAGAATGAGAGGTCAAGCTAAGAATGAGGTTTTCTTATTTCAAATCATCTGACCGCAAGGGCAGCAGGACCCAAGTGAAATCAGACTCCTCCTTCTTCCACTTGCTACTGTATTTACTTGTGTGTAATGCAAGAAACTCAATATAAAAAATCAGGTTCAAAATTACTTTTATTTTTGTATTATGGTAACAAACCAACAAAAATACAGAATTTTGGTCTTTATTATAGAAAATTAGGTAAATTCAAACCAAATTTCACACTTACCTAAATATTTACTATCTAACAATTTCTAACGATTGAAGAAATCTGTGTGTGTGTGCACTGTGATTACTCAACAACTGGCCATTGTACAAAAGTTGACATTTGTCAGATATATTAGTCAGCACACAAGGAAGTGCAGTCAAGTTTGAAGTTGTTTAGGTCAACGGTTCTTGAGAAATCTAATAAAAAATTAAAAATATAGATCTTTCTTCAGTTTCTATGAATTACCTCCCTTGACTTTCGCTCTTTACAAATATCTAAATTTAGATATAAAATATGGAGGTATAGAATTTCAAGTGTCCGCTCGTAATTTTGTTTAGATTAAAAGAGGTGCAAGAACATCGGTTGTCAGAAAATTGGTGTTTTACCTGTATTAGGTTGATGCAAAGATTTCCAGCATTCATTTAACAAAATGTTTTATTCATATAAATTCATGGCATCATTATTCAGTCATCAAAGTATTTTCCCTTGCTTTCCATGACCTTAAGCCACCTTTTACATATATATTGTGTATTCCATCATAAAACAGTGATTCTGGTTTTGATTTGCTGAGTTTTTTGAGGAATCTTTCAATATCTTGAAATTGTTGAATCCACAGATCAGACAAGGAATGTTGCATAGAGCAAAACAAGTGACAGGTCTGGAGAGAACAGGTCTGAATATGTTGAATTTGAAAGAAATTCCTATCCTAGCTCTATGATCATTTGCTGCATTGGATTTGTAATAGGAGATAAGCGTTGTCATGTAGCAAAACCACTGGTCAACTTCCTTGCCCAGAAAAAGCTTTTTTTCTCTTCCTAATGTGTCCTTATAATGAATCAATTGTTCATTGTAACATTGTGCAGTAACTGTTTGTCCAAGTTCCAGCAATTCATAATAAAGAATTTCCTTGGAATCTCATGAAACACAGAACTTTTCTCACAGTAGATTCCATTTAAATTCAGATGTTGAAGACTGCCCCATGGATCTAGCTATGATTTTTTTCATTCTGTAATCTTGTAATAAATCCTGTTTTCATTGTCTTGTTCAAAAATGACATTCTTTTTTTTTTGGGGGGGGGGGGGCAAGAAAAAACAGACAATATAAAAGTATATTAATGGTAGTAGTATTAGTACTACTATCATTATTATAGTAAATTATTATTTATAGTATCACATCAGTAATGTTTAGTGACCATCAATGGGAGTAAAGTGGCAGATCTTGAATATTCTACTCTCAGTTTTTCTGACCATTCCCAAATGCTCCAGTAATTATGTCCTCATTATAAAAAAAAAACAGGTCCCAATTTCAGGATGCAGTTAAGGAATGTTCAAAGTTCCATGTTTGTAGCATGTACTATTATCTTTTGTGACAAACACTGATAAAATAGCTATCACACTAATATTGTTTTACATTTGAATAAAAGATATCATTTTATTTGTTGAAAACATTTTTTCATATTCTTGCATTTTCAGGATGATGCCGTTGATCGACTCATTTGCACTAAATTTGTATGGCGTGGCCGCCAGGAGAAGCCGTCTTGTAGTATGTTTCTTGGCAGCAGTCCAGAGTTTGACATGGCTGTGTTCACTACGTGTTTTATGATGGAAAGAATTGGGCACTGTGACTACCAACTTGGAGAATATGAAATTGAGTTAGTTGTCTTCCCTTTTGCCTCTGTGATTGGCACAGCTTATATTGTACCTGCCCGCATGGATGACTGAAGCTGTCATCTAATTTGACTTTGTTTTTTCTATATTTTGACAATTTAAAGAATACTCATGTATTTACATTATTTTACTTCACTATGTGCCCCATTATTGTGTCCTTGTGCCAGACTGTCTACATTTATACACTTTGGTTTTTGTTTTTTAGCAGCATCCTAGAAGACAATTTTTATTTCTTTCAATTAAGGTGCTTTCAATCCACTAGACCTTCGAACCATCCAGAAATTTGTTAGTTTTTAGAAAAAAGTTTTTTAAAGGCTTTACAAGGGGGTTCTATTTACAATTTTATTATAATGATAAAGTGGGCAATGCTTTCTGACATTTTTTACATGAGTTATCTCCCCTTGAACGCCGACTTGAGATACAAAAATTAAATTTATTTTTTGTGTTGAATTATTTTAGTGAATTAATTTACTTCTGTATTCAATTTGATAATTTATAGTTTGCAGGAACAAACTATAAAACTGTTGATTAAAACATTAAAATAATGAAATTAAAAGTCTGTCTTGTTCTTCATCAGATTGTGCACCGTGAATTTGTCAAGGTTCGATGAAAACAGTACATCCAACATGCCAAACTGATGTTTTAATAAAGAACAAAAGACAGGCTTTTAATTTCATTATTGCATTAATTTCTGATGAATATGTTGTTTAATTAAGGGTTAAGGGACTTGGATATTGAACTCTGAACTCACCTCATTATTCTATCTTTGGGAAAGTTTAAAATTATTTCAAATATAATTGGAATAGTTTAGAAGAGCTTTTCATGTGCTATAAGAATTAAGTTAATCTGGTTAATGTTTAGAAATTTGACCAAGTAATATTTTAAGGGATTAAGCACATTGTACTGTGTCTCACTTGCTTCATAGTTTTTGTTTGTTATTCAAGGGAAATAAATGAGATCAACCCACAACAGGACCATATAGTTTTAGTATAAAAAATAGACACGGTAAGGAAGGTAATCTTGAGATTACCTCCCTTACCGTGTTTATTATTTTATACTAGCATAGTATAAATTACAGGATTATTTGTGTTATGTATGGATAAATATTAATGATTGCTGCAATACACTTTCTGACTCCCATTTCCCTCCATTTGGCTTTACACATTACTACGTAGTGGATGTAAACAAAAGCGGGTAAACTGTAAACGTATGTAAACATAATGTATTATGACGTCTTCTTTTTTAATTTCACCCAATATTGCCTGCCTACCTGTAGATTAGATGTTTGAATCACGGCAGGGCTTTGTTAATTTTATATATCTGTTTGCATTAGCATGACAGAACCAACCAACAAACAAACATTTTGTTATTTGTTTTCCTATAAGCATTTATCATGCATTTGGTTCATTTTGCTCTTGTTGCTTTTATATAATTTTTTAAAAAGTTGAACAGCCTTACAGTAGAAGCAGTACTGTTGATTGAAGGGACTTTATAGACTATTACATATTTTCAATACTTACAATTTAATTTAGTAGTTTTGTAGATTTTAGTATATCTCCTATATCTAGTCACCTGAAGATGATAGGAAAATATCAAAAGTGCTATATTTGATTTTGCAAAATAATTAATAGTCAAAACTGATTGTGAAAGTTTACCTAATATTGTCTGGGTTATGTTAACCATTATTAGCAGCAATATTATCTTTATTTTATGTCAACATAAAATAGGTCCCAGTTGATGAAAAGCAACTAAAAAAGAATTACGGTTAAAGAAAATACTAGTAAAAAACTAATATTACTTCACCAAATGTGTATCTGTTATTGCATAACTCGAAGACGTCTAGAGCTATGGCCACCAAATTTTCTGTGGTTACAGGGCATGTTTTTAGCATATTAATTTGAAAATTCCAAAAGAATTTTTCAATATTCTTTTATGTCAACAATATGAGGGGGTGATTTCTCAAAAGATTGCAAAGTACTCAGAATTTGATATTTCCATATTTGAAATAGAAATGTATGCCAAGTTTTTGAGTAAAAAAATCTAGATTTCAAAATCTTTTGTGAGCCCCCCCCCCTCCCCAGATATTTAAATTAAATCTGATCCAAGAGTTCATATCTATGAATAAAGGTTGTGATTTATTTTTATTTATTTAAAAGTGAGATAAATTTGAATAATGAAAGCCTCTCGTTTTTTAATAAAATAAGTAATATTTTAATTTAATTTGCTCTAATTAAGTAATGTAATGTTTTTTATTGGTAAATTTGAATGAATAAAGGTTGTTTTGTCATTTATTTATTTCATTTTGCTTTGAAAGGAAAGCGAGATACTCGTTCAATATTAATATTGAATGAAACCTATCATAAACGCCAACTTTACTTTATTAAAATGTTATTTATTCCATTTAAAAATATTTCATTAGTATAAGTTGAATAAATTAAATTATCAAGGCAATTGATACAAAGTATACTGAACCTGTGAGTTATACTTTGTATCAATTACTTATTTTGATAAGAATATTACTCATTTATTAGTATAAATTAAGATAATACTTATTTTAGTTATAAAGAAGTATCCTAAAATATTACTTATTTTTTTAAAAGTATTACTTATTTTATTAAATAAATTAAAATATTACTTTAGAATATTACTGTGACTTTTAAACTAACTTGTTCAAATTTATGGCCGGGATTCTAATTTTCAATGTAATGTAATTGAAAATTGTTACATTATTGTGAAATACAATGTTTTCAACAAGTAGAGTATTCTTTCAATTATTTGCTTATTTCAAGTAGAGTATTCTTCTGAACTGATTAATTGTTTTTGTGATCATGTGGTTTTTCATGAGTCGTTATAAGTGTTGATGCAAACTAAAGTTAATCATGTATTTGATGTCATTATTTCTTTCAGCACAGCTTTACAGCAACTTATAAAAGTAGTGGCCTCTTGGCACTAATTTATGCCAGTTTCAGTTTTAATAAACCCAGTGAGCACGTGTGTCTTTCATCCATCCACATAACCTGACAATAAGCATAGCTTCTTGCAGAAAAAAAATCAAGGGTTCATTTTGTTATAAATCAAAGGTAAAAGAGTCCTAGTATTCACAAAAAGAGTATAAAGATATCGAAAAGGTAAGAGATGATCATAATGGTCTATGTTGCATTCAAAATTTGCCCAAGCGTATACTAATGCGAAAGCAAAAGCAACTTATATACTAAACAGGGTAATAAAACCAGATTTGCATGCCAACATAACTAAATTAATGCAATCCTCATTTTACAGCTTAGCTATGGATGGGAGCAATGATCAGAATTTGGAAAAATTGGACCCTGTAACAGTTAAAATTTTTTATATTAATCAGTACACAATTATTTGATATATGACTCTCTAATCAGCTACATCTTCTGGTATTTTCCAAGCTATTGACAATGTGATGTCTAAATATGAAATGTGAAAATTGTATTTCACTTGGTATGGACAATACTTCAGGTAACATTGGTTACCACCAATCTTTGATTGTTTAAGAACATTTTGCTTATGGCTAGACCTTATCACATCATGCAGCTGGCCATGCAACAAAGGCATTTAGCAGAGAGTTGAAGACTTCTAGTGGACATATATTTTCATTTTGACTACTCTTCGAAAAGAAAGAACATACATGTTGATTTTTGTGCTTTTTGTGACCAAGAGTATGTTAAAATAATTAAATTTCATTATGTTCGCTGGCTTATCGGAATGCCTAACATGGACAATAAAACTCTTTCCATCACTTAAAAGTTTTCTCTCACAGATCCAGAGATTAAGGAATGCGAGAAAAGAATAACTTGTTTAAACAGATTAATCAATTCGTTTACTAATCCGATGTTGCAAATTTACTGTATGTTTTTTAATTCGAAATTGTAATGTCTCATTAATTTGAATTTGTTACATCAAAGATGGGATCCAGTAATTCATATTATGTACGATGCATTGTTTGATACATCTTGTATCGTACTCAGCCAATTCATGAATTCGTCAAACGGTACAGAGTAAACTTCTCATAGATGATGTTGATGATCATGCTAATTATCTCACAAGTGATATGCTGTTTATTGGTGTTGCATGATATACCCTTGAGTATGTTAGATGATGGTGACATTTCTGAAACGCAGCATGATAATTTTGTAAACGCATGTCTTGTATATCATAAACAATGTTTTCTCCATGCATGGAAATGGTTTCCACTTAAACATGCACGCGTTCTAAACCCAACAATGTACCTTTTGAGAACATGCATCTTCTGGCAGAGAAATTCATGGTCCAGCACAAATTTTCTGAAAGGGAAATAACTGAGTTAGGAACCAAATTTCTTGTCTTGCAAATAATTCTATCGTTAAGCAACTCTGGAACAGTACAGAAAAAGTAAATAGCTTTTATATAGAAAAACGTATAACGGTTAGTTACTTAATCAAGGGAATATTGTATACTTGACATTTATATTTTTCTTGAACAAAAGAATCGGAAAACTGAGTTCTTCTATCTCAATTTATATGTTGTGTTAAAAAGAATTACCTTAGTGGTGAGGTTCTGATATTTTCCAAACATTTACAAGGGCCAATAATCAAAACACACCGTGGGTGTTAACAGACCCCCCCTCTTCCCCTAGCTGATTTACTTGCGTATTTCGTAATATCTCCCGCATTTTACTTTACTGACCTTGGCAGGTCTGAAGTATGTGGGGTTAACCCAGCAGAAGATGATAGGATAGGTAGTGATAACTATGGGCGGTCAGCAGAGGTCAATTCTGGATTAAAATAGCATTTCTTTTAGCTATATTGCAGACAAAGAATTATATTGTGAGGTTAACTTGGGCAGAACAAAACGATAAGATAGGTGGTGCTGACCTCTAAGGCCATTGGAGGCCAACAGAGGTCAAATTTGAATTAAGTTTGTTGATTTGTAAGCGTCATCAACATCCCTTGGAATGCTCACTTTAACCAACACACTGAGGTCACTAAACCACAGGACACTCAAACCCGATACCTCAGGTCAAAAACATTAGGCACTTACAAAACCAACACACACGCACACAGACACGGAAATTCTCCATCTAGATACAACCCTCGATTGATGTAGGTATGAAAACACGTTCTCTCTAATTTCCTTTTGAAAACGACCTAATACGTCGAAACATGTTAAGGTATTAAATACATTTCTTGCAAATTATTCTGAGTCTCCACATTGTCATTTCCCAAGCATCATTATGTCGGATAACCTCTGTCCTTTCATACACCATATATATATATATATGTTAAAAAAATATATTATTCCGTTTTAAGTGTCAAAATGTAGGGGGTACGTTTTTCCCTATTATGAAATCTCTATAAAAATTTGAAGTTATTTTTCCCCAGGCAACGCATAAACTTTTAATTTTTTTGTTTATGGAAATTGTTAATAGTTTTTAAAAAAAAATACAATGTAGACTTTTTGGTACTCATACAACAAAGATTTAAAACAAAGTTATCTTCCTTGAATACACGGACAAAGACGAAAATAATCCCATACTTAAAAATTTGTTTTTAATCATGCAAGATGAGGTTAGAAAACAACAAAAAGAGAAAGATTAAAGTGTGTATCAAATAAAAAAAAAACTTCGTGTAGATCATCAAATAAAAATTTTTATTTAATTTTTTTAATATTATTTTCGATTAGATGCCAAGTTAAATTCTACCTCATTATTTAATAGTAGTGTAAATAAATAAAACTACTTTTCCCCATATTCTCTCTTCATATTAAAGATATTTAAAATGCAAACATTATAAACTTTTCTACGTTGTCTTGTTTCATAAAGTTATGAGAGAGAGTGGGAATGTTTATATATATATATTATAGAGAGAGAATGTTTATATGTGCGGTAGAAAAAAAAAAGGTAATCTTGCTAACAGTCAAAAGCAAGGAACACTTTCTCTTTGAAAAACAGGAAAGGATATTAATTCTCAAAAACAGGGAAAAGTCAACCACTTCATGTACATGACACAAAACAAGGAAGCACTCAAAATGTTGTTCAACAAAATTAAAGAATACATCGATAGCATTGTAATGGAATTCGGAATAGAAAACTGTTCACTATTGTTAATGAACAGGGGAAGGCTTATGGTGGTGGAAGGAATAAAACAAGAAGAAATGAAAGAGAAAATAAAAACTGGAATACTGTAGGAGAATAAGAAAAATATTAGAAACTAAGCTAAATAGCAAAAAGTTGATCAAAATGGATGAGGGCAGTATCAGTTGTATGATACACAGGACCATTTCTTGGATGAACTCCAATCAATGGCTCAGCAAACTAGGAAGCTCATGATGATGCTCAAGGCCCTTACACCCCAGAGATGACACAGATAGATTGTATGTGAAAAGAAAAGAAGGCTACAAAGGTCTCATCAGCACAGAAGACTGTCAAAATACCAAAAACGGGATTGGAAAAGCATATGCAAGGGAGATATTATGAAAAGCGCTTGAAGTAGTGCAACAAGCAATAAAAAGGTAGCAAATGAGATAGTAATGAAAACAAAGAAAGAAAGATGAAGAATTCAATAGACAGATAGAAAATATCACAGAAAGATCATGTGGCTCTGCAAAGGACACCTGATGAGAGAATCCATCATCATGCCCCCCCCCCTCAACGCATCAGGACAAACTATGTCAAGGCGAAGATAAACAGAACCCCCAAAAATGGTGCCTATGTAGAGAAAGGGATGAGATGATAAACCACATTACCAGTGAATGTGGCAAACTAGCCAAGGAGTACAAGAACAGGCATGATAGGGTAGCGGCAGACATATATTGAGAGCTATACAAATGACTAGGATCCTGCCATGTAGACAAAAGGTATCAGCACAAACCAGCGACTGAATTACTCTGGGACTTTGACATCCAAACTGACCACCCCATCCAAGCAAGAACACCTGATCCGGTAGTTGTGCACAAGGAAAAAGAGACTAATGACCTCCAGTCATAAGCAAAGCTAGAATGAACATGGCATGAGTTAGAAAAGTGGGGGAAGTTTCAGACACGGAGCTGCTGTGGTATATGAGGACGCTGAGAGGAGGGCTGGAGAACTAAGGAGACTTATTGTTACTCAGCCTTCGGCGATAACCACTAGCCATCTGGTGAGAAAGTGCAAACCACAGCACTGCTGTGGACTGTGGGAATACTGAGAGAAGTGCTGGGGACTTGATGTCACTCAGTTGCCAGCGATGCTGATGTAAAAAGTACATTCTAAAACTGCCTTGTTCAATTTTGATTGGTTGATGTAAAGTTTCTTACTCAATAAATATGCATGCACTTAGATCAAGGCATTTTGGCCCCGACATAGCAGCAACCTGCCGTGGGTCCCTGAGGCCCGTGTCACTGAACCGGAGCCCTTCTGCTTTGCTCGTCTTTCTCAACATCCTGAATTATAAGAACTGGTAAACAACCATACTCTGAAGAAGTTTGAATTATAAGAACATTCACAAGTTCTTATAATATGATTGTACTGCAAAGAAAACTGAACTATAAGAGTTTATGTCCTGAGAAGAAAATAAACCTCTGTTATTGTTGATTTTAAAATCGGCATCCAATCTTTTCCTTCAATTCCAACTTGCTTTGTGACCGGACCAACTCAACTTGAGGAAGTTTCAACCAACTTCACCAACATCCCCTCTGCAGATCTTTGAACACAGCATGGGTGTAGAAGGTGTTGGCAGGGTGAGACTGTCAAAGCGTGATTACAGCTGCAGAAGGAATCAACTTACCGGACAACAACAAAATTAGAGCATTAACTACACAGGACGGATATAAATACCTGGGGGTTCTTGAATGTGACTCAATAAAACAGGAAGAAATGAAAGAGAAAATAAAAAAGGAATACCATGGAGAATAATAAAAAATATTAGAGACTAAGTTAAATAGTAGAAATTTGATAAAAGGAATAAACACTTGTGCAGTATCGGTAGTAATATACACAGGGCCATTTCTTGGATGGACAAAGGATGAACTCCAATCAATGAACCGGCGAACTAGGAAACTTATGACGATGCACAAGGCTCTACACCCCCGAGATGACACAGATAGACTGTATGTGAAGAAGAAAGAAGGTGGCAGAGAACTCATCAGCATAGTAGACTGTGTCCAAATGGCTAAAACGAGATTAGTAAAGTGCCAGCATATGCTCGAAGCAGTGCAACAAGCAATAAAAAGGTAGCAAATGAGGGAGCAGCAAAGAAGACAACAAGGAACAAAAAAAGCTACACAGGGAATTCAATAGACAGAGAAAATATCGCAGATGAACGATCATGGACATGGCTACGCAAAGGAAGCCTGAAGAGAGAAATTGAATCCCTCACCATGGCAGCCTAAAACAAATGCATCAGGACAAACATGTCAAAGCAAAGATCAACAAACAGCAAATGTCGCCCATGTGGAGAAAGGGGTGAGGCTGTAACCACATAACCAGTGATTGTAGTAAACAGAAGAAGTGCAAGAACAGATATGACAGGGTAACAGCTGTTATACATTGCGAACTATACAGATGAGTGGATTCGACCATGTAGACAAATGGTACCAGCACAAACCAGAGAAAAGTAGAACCCACAGATTACTCTGGTAAACGTGGACAAGGGAAAGGGAACCTGCCAAATCATAGATTTGGCTGTGTCTGCAGACCACAGATTGAATATGAAAGAGAGTGACCAGCTGAGAAAATACCAGGACTTTGCCTGGGAGCTGAGAAAGGTGTTGAACATGTACTAATTTATGAACTCTGGGGCACTTACAAAATGTGCTGTACTTTATTGTGTGAAATTTAGTTGTTTGTTGTCCGTATGTGGCTGTACAGAGATTTGCATATCAACTAGTGTAGGCCGGGGGCCAGCAGGGCCTACCGTGCACCCTCCACTCCATGATTCTACATTTAGGGTCCCCTTTCAGAAAAAAGTTGGGAAGAACTACCTCATTTGC
>VCCN01005209.1:445710-462349 GCA_006491835.1 Architeuthis dux | reverse complement strand
TTCTTAATCCTTGAAGTGTCTATTTTATGATTCTGCATGTTACCAGGCTGAAATAATGTCATACGGCGTTCATTTTTAACCCCATCGAGTGCGAACTGGAACCTGAACACCAACCAAACGATAGAAAATCGCATAACTTTTGAAGTAAACAATATACAGAGACAAATGAATACATTTTTCCATACAATTCTGACCCGAAGAATTTAGAAAAATGTTTATTATCAAGATTCAAACACATCTCGACTCTATTCAGAACAAAAACAGAAAAAAGGCGGAGAAATGTTGATAAATTCGATTATATGTTTTCATATAAAAACTTAATCTTAATCATTCAACTGTTATTATTCTGCCTGTTCCGATAGGGTTAATTTCAACCCTAATGCGAATCCGAACTCGGGTGCCCAAAATAGAAAATCGCATAACTTTTGAAGTGAACACCATACAGTGACAAATGAACACATTTTCCCATATGTGTCCAGGTTCGAGAAAAAGAATCCATGGGGTTACTGTGGACCTACTGTTTCGACTAGACTAATTAGCTTTTATAAAAGTCTTCATCTTAGCTTATAAGCGGTAGCGCGATTTTTTAGCCATCTTTTGCAAAAACAGAAACTGTATTTTATACGTTGTAACATACTTTATTTCACTGGAATATTTTCTGTGAAATGCCCAGCAAAAAATCATGGAATTTTGTCAGTAAAACAGTTTAAATTTGTTGTATTTTGTTATATCAATTTCAAATTTCCCATCGATTTAATAGGTTCCGATATTTTTACTTCAATTTTAGAGCATTCTTCGCCACGCCAGAAAAGATGCCCGTAAAGCAGTGATACTTATAACAGACGGGTTTTCCAACGCCGGGGATCCACGCCCATTAGCGGCACACATGCGGAGTAATGGAGTGAAAATCTTCACTTTTGGAATACGGCATGGAAACGTTCGAGAACTGAGAGACATGGCGTCGCATCCCAAAAACGAGACATGTTATATTTTGGACAGCTTTGAAGAATTTGAAGCACTCGCCAGACGAGCACTACATGAAGGTGAAAAAATATCCACTGATTATTTAATTTTTTCTCTTTTTGAATTAAAAAACAAATATTATTTGAATCATTACTTTTTACTAACAATCAGCGAATCTATATTAGAGCCCTCGAGGAGAATAAAGAATTTGTCCATATGTTTTTCTTTAATAAGATTTTTTTTCTTAGACGAGGTAAATACTGACGTAACATCGAATTCTACTGTTATACTACGAGTACTGACAATCGTTAAGGGATATCATCTGATTATACAAATGACAATGGTTAACATAGCAGACCTGTTACTCATACTCGTAGAGCGTCATTCTCGATAGTTGGTAAGCAGTGGAAATAAAGAATAAGCCTCTGTTAAATAAGCCAGAGGAGGCTTATTTTTTATTTACAATCTGCGCTGATTAGTAACGATCATAGAATGACGGTTTGAGAGTTACGATAAAAAACAACAGAAGTAGGATGAAAGAAATACTAGAAACTTACGGTTTGTTAAGGAATATCATCATCATTATCAACAGCAATACTGTCTTCTCTGTTCTACTCTGTTAATTTAATTGTCTAATGCCATAACTGTGGGAGAAAGTAACAATCTCTATAGAATGGAGTCAAAATAATAGACTGGATAACAACGGAGAATAAGGCTGTTGAATGAATCAGCACACACACTATGCTCAAATCATTCGATCAGCCAACCATGCATCAATACCATAGTCACTAATCAAAAAAGAACAAATGATGAATGTAACGTTCCAAAAGTGCGACTCCGCAAAATGGGAGTGCTGGTGAAATTTACCTAGTTCACTGGAAGATCACAGGTCCAGTGCGTAGGTCAGGAGAGAAGTGTTCGAAGGCGGGGGCAACGCATGTGATATTTATGGGGGTCAAGCAATAACAAAACACAACAATCACTCGAGGAAGGCCAGTCGGTATGACCGAAAAGTTGTGATACACAACAAAGACAAGGGAATTAGTCCGAATGAACCAAAATTGTTCAATTTCAAATAAGGTTGTGGCAAGTACAGGTATCCCCTACTTTTCAAACGTCCACTTTATTACACTTTTCCGCTTTTACATAAAAAGGCGAAAGGCGAAAATACCGTTCAGCGTTTGTTTTGCAGCGAGTCGTTATATATATATATATGAAATCAAATAATGGATAATTTTATATCCGACAAAATATGATAATTATAAAGACATTAGTTGGGAACCTATATTTGCCCGGCGCCGGTGTGAATAACTGCTAAACGAGCGGCCTAAGCCGTAGATGTAAATAAAGAAACAAGCGCCGTGCGGTGACTAAACCCACGTCCACCTTGCGAGCAACCTTATACGCAGGCTCTGCTCTTCCCACTGAGCTAACGAAGCTTTCATGGAAGACAGGAGTTGTTTTACCGTACACTTCGCCTTTTGCCTCGCACGCCAACTAACCAATGGCATTAATTTTAACACTATTTAAACCGTGCAAACAGTAAAGTTTTCACGATCTTGAAAATGGCTGAATGTACAATTGAATGCGCTCGATCTGATATATCGTTCGGATCGGTAGAATTCTATAGCCAGCTCAGGCTTCTATCAACTACGGGATGTTCACGTTCTGTCTAACCACGGTTCAGCTTTACTGTCGGAACATATCCGCAAGGGGGCGACAGACCCCCATAGCTAGCTCGGGCATCTGTCAGGAGAAGGACACCCCTGTCAAACCTACGACCTGGATTTAAAGGGTGTGGTCGACCCTGGGCAAGTCGCACTTCACTGTAAAGCTACACTGCTCAGGCTGGAGGTTTACGTCTATGGTCCAAATGCTGTGGAAAACCATCCCCAAAATTTTCGTTCGCGAAGCCATTCATTCATTCATATATATATATATATATACTAGTAGGGATACCCAGCGTTGCGTGGGAAAGAAACTCCCTGGCAGACATGCGCAGGCCGATGTGCACCCATGCAATATTTTTTGGGAAATAATAAGTTATTTTTTTTCAGTTTTTTTTATCAAATGTCTATAATTATTTGAATTCACTTATGTTTTTTCCCCAAAATAATACTGATACGTTAAACTCATTTAAAATAATTAAAAGAAAATTTAACCTTTTCTTTTATTTTAAGTTTTCAATTTTTTTCCAATGTTTGTAATTATTGGAATCTAGTTACATATTAAGCCAAGTGATGGATTATATTCTGTCTGTAACATGTGTCAAGGGAGATAGCTATTAAATGCTAATTGTAGAGGAGACTCCCTTATTCATTGTTTTTTTTTGGTTGTTGTTGTTGTTGTTGTTGTTTTTTTGCAGATGCGTAAAAAGTCCGGGTTCAACATAAACAAGAACATTCAGAGCAACATAATGGTTTTGATATTTTTTTAAGTACATTGCAATTGCAAAATTACAATATAAATACTGTCGTCATTTTTGACGGCATGGATACACTACTGTATATATATTGAATTCATTGAAAAGGTCCACGAATATTCTCCGCCTAGAACTTCTAGAATATTCTCAACCTGATACATACACAAGTGCGCACGCGAATGCACATACATGTCCGTGTGTGTCTGTGAGTGCGGAAATTGGACCTCATGCACTAGCAATTACGTAAGCTTGATTGCACCTGGAAGCGCCTCTGAGTAACATCACAAAATGTATCACGTGATCGTTTTCTTTTTCCCCCGAACAGTTTTCGAGGACGGGGGGGGGGGGATAAGTACATTATTTACGCACAAGTGATAATAATCACAATTTTTTCTTATCATAAAATTACGACCTGAACAAAGGCGGGAGGGGACACATTTCTGCACCTCCGAATACATGCTTAATATATACATACTAATCACTTGTTAGTGTGTTCGGTCCTTACTGGGCGCTCCAATGCCGTGGCATCACACTCTACTAAACTAAGCATAATAAATAGCTACCCACACGTAAATACACGCACGCATACCCACACACATACACATTCAACCGCAGCACATATGTATGAGGTATGTCGGGAAAGTATCCAGCTATTTTGAAGATCTCAAAAGTTGTAGGTGGGATATTTTTTCGTGAATATTAAATGGTTGGATACTTTCCTGGCAGTCGTGTTTTTGTTGAATGTAATTAGTTCTATATTGAGGATTGGTTATATACACACACATATCTGGAAACCTTTTTTTAGCTTAATGGTTAGAGCGATGGGTTGGCAGCCGAGTTCAAGAGAGTATATTTTGAAGTCTTCAATTAGCACCTTGTTTGTATTTTTAATCAAATTTTGACTATCGGCAAGCATATTTCTCGGGTTAATATCGATTGTTTCAGGATTTGTACAAAAACGAATTATTATAATGTAAACATCCGCGCATACACACGGGTATGTATTTATATCTAATATCTTGTTCCGGACTAACATACACACTATACATCTATATTTGTATATATAGATGATTTTCGGTTAAAAAGAAATTCCCATATAAATCAATGCTTCGTTTTACGCCATTTCGGTTTAGGAAAGCTTTCATAGGAACGCTCTACTTTCGGATAGCGGGGGAACTTGTAGATCTATTTTTCCACTTGTGAATGTGATGAATATACATTACAAAGTCACCTACATATACACGAAACTGACAAATATCAGACAAATATTGCCTCCATGATAATATCGATTGCTTCTTTCATTTCAGTGACAAATGTATTTAAATTTAACCTTAATGAATGAATTCTGATCAACACAGACATTTTTTCAACCTGTCGTCAAGATCTTAAAAACTCTAAATGAGATATAAAAATATATTTTAGTTCATTTTTAATGAAATGTCTTGAAAGTACATATACAAATATATTTTAGTTCATTTTTAATGAAATGTCTTGAAAGTACATTTAACATTCTAGAAATGATGTCGCGCTAGTTTCTAGATTGTTACAGATACATAACCTTCTGAAAGCAGACATTTTTCTTTTATCGTCTGCTTTATCAATTTTGTGCAGTCTAATTTACATATCGCAAACAAGGTCCGAGTCAGTAGTAATGTGATATGTGGAGCCCAAGTAGGGATGACTGAAACCGTAGCCAGCGTAAGGGCACTACTTACTTTTTTCTCTGCCAATATTTACATTTTTTACTAGTAAAATCTACTATGGAATTGTTGGGTGGCACGGAATCGATGAACCGAGTTCGAATTTCAGTGGTTTCCAAGTTAGTCTCGCAGACCGTTATTAATGTAGTGAGTTCGATCTTCATTGGGTGTCCCACACATGTGGCCTAATGACAGAATAAGCTAAGCTTGGCAAATTAAGTAGACGTGCAGTTGAAGAAGCAACTGCATACCCATATGCAGTTGCCTCTTCAACTGCACGTCTACTTAATTTACCATTCATTCGGTCATTAGACCACATTTCAGTTAGTTTACAAAATATCTTGATATGGATAACTTTTTATTTGAAGAAGTATATGAAACATTTGCTTAATTATCATTTTTCGAGAGGATCAGATGAAAAATATAGAATCCGGAATCAGTCTCCTTTTTTAAAATGCATTAAAACTAGTAAACACTCAGAGAGCGCATACCTCTGAAAATCCCATTGCCACTAAAAACTAAATGAAAATCAGTTCACAAATAGTTACTATTTGTGAACTGATTTTCATTTAGTTTTTAGTGGCAATTGATAAATTTTTGTGGTGAATCCAATAATTTTTATAGTTACCACCTCTGCATCGTAATGATGCAGAGGCGGTAACTATAAAAATTATTGGATTCACCACAAAAATGTATCAATCTTTCCTTTGCCTATGCTCTACCCTTCGACAAAATGTCATTGGAATTCATAGATAACCTTTGGAGATAATGTTTCAGAAAACATGAGTGAATACTTAAATGTACGAGAAAAAAACTAAAAGATATCTCAATCGAAAAACGGTTCCTGGATCTGCCCAAAATGTAATCACTTCTTCCTTACCCCACGGCCCAATCTTCTCATTGAGAACTTCTGGATATATTGTGAGTACATATAGCTTCGAGGTGGGGGGAGAAAATTGTAAAAATTTAATGGAGCAGCCCCAGAATTTAATCACTTCTTCAGTAGCCCATTTCCAAAACTTCCACAAAATTTCATTGAAATTCATTAACTTCTTTTGTAGATTAAGTGAAGTTTTAGGCAAAATTGTTCAAAATCTGAAGAAAGCATCAAAACGTGCACACTGGTAGATTTCTTTTTTTAATTCACTTTCATATTAGAACAGGGCACATGATCTGACCAAAACTATGGCCGCTATCTTTATTTCTCAGTAGTCGCTCGGATCATTGATGAGTTCGAAACTTCTTCTGAAAAGATATGCTCAAAAGCAAAAATAGGTCATGAATGAAAGTGCATGACCTCCTTTGTATCCAGCCGAACAAGATTTCTGCTCTCTTCTGTGAAAGGGTTTCCTAATTGAAATGTTGTAATCATTGCCTAGACATGTTTTGCAAACCTCGATTGAACTGAGAATGATTGAGCATGGTGTTGTGTAGCTTTTGAACATATCTTTTCAGAAGTTTCAAACACATCAATGATCCGAGCGACTCCTGCGTCAGCTGTAATCCATTTAATCAAAGCAGATGTTTTTTCAATTACATCGCCCTCTCCTTTGATTTTGTTGTTCATGGGCTTGGTCATAGCACCATATCTTTGATATGAATGGGTAGCCATTGTGCATAGTTTGTATGGTCCAGTAAGAATATACACGGAATCATCTGTCGAAGGCATTGAATGTAAATCTGTTTCTCTGAGAGAATGCACACATTTATTTATTATTTTATTATGCCTCTTTGGGCATCTCCAATTATAAACAATATTTAGACGTCAACTTTAAAAACAAATATAAAATTCATAAAATCACTATTAAATGTACACAAATATAAACAATATATACAATATTTACACAATATACAGATCAGATTCTCTTGAAAATTCCATCTGACAGATAAAAAAAATGTCCTTGTAAGATCATACCCTTTCCATAATTTCTAAACTTATCTTAATTATTTTTTAAAGCTCTCTACACTAGTGGTATTCTTTTAACGTGACTAGGCAACTTATTCCAAAAACGTATAACTCTATTAGCAAAAAAATCTAATTGTTTAGATTGAAGTGCAAGAATTTCAGTTCCAAAACTAAAGACCAGTAATTTGGGGTACCTCTGTTGACACTCCGCCAAGATTTGAAGCTCTCGTAGTTTTGGTATGCATATATCTGTAGAATGTACATGGCTGCTGTCGTAACTTGGTGCATATATCGGGACCTTGTGACTTGCAATCTTTTTAAGATTGCGTCAGCTCGACCAGAGGTTGTGACTTCCGACTGGACAATAATTGATGTCTATCCACTCCGAGTAAATAAGTCGCATAACATTCACCTCGATATGGAGGCCTCCCATTACCACAACAAATGGGTCTCACCGAATACGCCTGGCCATGCCCTTTGACGATACAGAACAATGGCTGATCCATGGTTATTACAGGGGCCTGTCCTGTGTGCAAATGATTGATGGCCTTAGCAAGAAGCTTCATTGCGTATATTATTGTTGCTGTAGTGTGGGTTGGCCATGCAAGCAAAGGTATAAGAGAAATATGCGATACTGGTCTAATTTCAGTTGTCTATTGGCATGATAAGCTGGCCATGACACAAGTTTCTCCCTTTCAATATGAGTTCTGATATGACACTCAGCCAGCCGTCTTCTGACCCAGAGATGTGAGCATGACTGTTGATTCTGCTTGCTTTTACCCTACTGAAACAGGGGCTACTATTTATGTTCGAGGCAAAGACATTGGGGAAATTTCTGAATACTCGGCTGGTAGCAGGGTCATCACTTTTTTGTTTCAGATCAGCAGAGTAGTTTCTAAATTATGAATTTGGGGGACAAATAACTACGATGTAGGGGACATAACTGTACATAGATCCTCTCGAAGATTCAATCACTTTTCTGTAGCCCACTTCTTACCCTTCTACAAAGTTTAATTGAAATTCACACTTTAAGAGAACTTTAAGCCTAAAGTGGAGAATCGATTTACAGTGTACGTATAATGCAAAACTGTACCTTTGTTATTGGTTTCCAAATGGGGGGGGGGTCCTGGTTTTTCTGCAGCCTACGACATCCCCATGGTAATGTTACATATGCCTGCAGAGTTTCATCTAATTCGGTCTTCGGTTTAGGCATGTATTGAGTTTTAACAAACGTCAAAATCTATTGTATAAAACTGGTCCAGTTTGTCACTGTGCCCCCCCCCCCTTAACATTGGCGCAGCTCAACCAAATGTTGCATGCATTCTCAATGGACACAAGTAAAACGTTTTGAGAAAAACATTAAAGGTTTTCGAGAGGGGTTCTATTTACAATGTAACTATAACGCGAAACTGAACCCTCCTTTTCCGTTGAATATACATATATACATATACATATACATACTAGCTGGAAACCGTTCGATAGGGCTGGTTTCAACACCAACAGATTCCTACCTGTAGGACGGTAGGAATTTGTTGGTGTGCTTATCTTCCATGTAAGGAAAGCCAGCCTTGGAAATCAGCATTCAAAATGCTGGCTTTTACCCAGCCTCGAACACTGACCACTGGTGTCAGTGAAAAATGTGCAACTATCCCAACCATGGAGGAGGGTCATATTTATCCAAGCGTTGCCTAGGTACTGATCCTGGCTTCTACCTTGATGTATAACTAGTTCAACAACTCATTTTAATTTGTGCAAGGCTAAGCTTAGTAGATATCGGTATATACTGAGCTTAGCTTAGACTGGCAGAAGGCCACATGTATGGGCACCCAGTGAGGATCGAACTCACTATAGTGGTAATGATCAGTGTGACTACCTTACTATACTAACTTTATATCACGGCGAGGTAGACATCAGGAGATTACATGACCAAAATGCTGAGACAGTGATTTCTTTATCAATAATCTATCTAGAGCAATGAGGAGCAAGTTAATTTCGTTTGATCTTTTTAACAGGTGATCTACAAATATGATCTGGTACCGAAGTTGGTTTAGTCCCACAAAAAGGAGAACAATGTTTTTGAGTTACCATTATGAATTGCTATATAAGACTACTTATGACCTATTTTGATAAATATAATTAAATGTATTAAACTATAAAGAATGACGCTAATGTGCGTTCTCGGCATTGGCTTCATTTTCTCCCCATAGTACCATGTGACGCATCTGTGCGCCATGGCCGTTTTATTACGCAAATTAACTTTTCAATTGCAGTAGCTATTTATATTACCTTAAAGAAAACCTTGGAGTGGACGCACATGTGTGTCAGAGGCAATACAAAACATGCACGTGTGCGCCCTGTAGCAGTAAACATGTTAATATTATTTAGAACCTTCTTTGTCCTATATTATTCTTTCAATCTTTAAGATGAGATAAAAATTAGGCGCAATAGATTTACTATTGACTTTGCTTCATCAATAAAATGATTTCCAAGTATTTTGGGTTTTTATTAACTTTTGTTTATATCTGCTTATTTTAGATCTTCAAGGAGGCAGTTATAGACGACAAATGTCGAAGCGCTGTGACAAGCTATGCCTAGACGGACGAGACTGTTGCGACGAAAAAGCGTTCTGCACTTGCGGTACACACACCGGCAACTACGAATGTCTCTGCCAAAAAGGTTACTATGGGAACGGTCTCAAAGGCGGATGTCTTCGTAAGTGTTTTTTTGTTTTAAATGTCTCTTGCAAAGGTCAGGTTGTTTTTGGTATGTTATTCCTTAAAATGAGAAAAGCCACATGCTTAAAATCATGAAAGCCTTGAACTAACATCTTAAACGTGCATGTATACAAATATGTCATGTAAGATAATTCCAATTCGATTATTTATCTTACTATCATTCACCAAATGTCTTCAGCCCCCCCCCCCACCCCCAATAATTTGCTAACATGTGTTCCTTATTTTTTCGAAAAATGCTGCAAAAATAAATAAAACAGTAAATAAACCAATTATCCCCTTCAATTATTCTTTGCTAGTTCATAGGTGTATAATAGACGTATCCCGAGTCTCGATTTCAATTTGATAAAACAAAGGGAAACAACCTTGACCCCTAGTTATCTGTGATTCCCAACGCACATGGTTATTTTGGAAATACACGATTTATCTTTGACTACAGTAATGTCGATTTCGTTGGGACTTGTCTACCTTGGTCTCATTTTTCATAAAGAGACTCAGGAAAGGTCTATTTCCATAACCGAGTCTTATTTGAATAGGAATGAGTACTTGAATGGAGCAGGAAACATTAAACAGCGTGAATGGAGATTATGAAGATGAGTACCTATTAACTTCCTCTACTTGCAAATCAAAATTTACAACACTTCATTATCGATAGTTCTATTTATTAATTGATTACAAAAAAATCTAAGTGAAACCTTTATATATTTCATTTATATAAATATAAAGCATTACTTCCGCTTGTTCTAGTTCACTCGATTCTAAGGTAGATTTGTTTTTTGCGCTTGGTTTTGACGGTATCTTAAAGATTTCAGTCATAGATTTGTTGATACTGTATTCTGCGGATTTTCAATTCAACGACCATAATGTATAAAAGAACGGTCGATCGATTGACTCCAGCAGAGGCAAAGATAACGAAATGGTTTGCAACTAAAGGAGAAGTGAGCCTCAAGAAAGTAGCGATGAAGAAAAGCACGAGCAAGGAGTCGTTAGCGAGACGAGCACAGAAACAGAAGTACCCATCTCATTAACTTCTACCTCTGAACAAACAACCAACGTTGTATCAGAAAATCCAAGTGCTCCTATCAAGTTATTGACAGAACCGAACCAGCCGCGGAATTTTAAATTAACAGCCCGGACATTTGGAAAACAAAATTTCAAAAGGTCCTTCCAATCATCATGGTTTGACAAATTCAAGTGGTTGCACTATGATGCAGATTCCGACTCAGCATTGTGCTTTACCTGTATTAAAGCACTTCAACACAACATGATTTCGTCGACAAAAGGCGAAGTTGCTTTCACTGAGACTGGTTTCCAGAATTGGAAAAAGGCATTGGCAAAAGACAAAGGAATCCACAAACACGAATCATCAATGTCACAGAGAAGCTATTGCTCAAGATGTCATTAAGACACTATCAAAAGATCGTAATGATGGTGCTTATGATCTGTTCTGGGGGGCGAGTATTGAAAAGAAAAGAGAGCTGAATGTTGATGATGCAACACTACCACGCAAAAGGAGGCTGCCACGAAGGCTTGAGGACGATAATGCAGGAACCTACCACTCCCAGTCAACTCCAAAATTATTGCCAGATCTACTTTCAGGCACTTGATACAGAAGAAATTGTATCAAAGAGAGATTTGATCGTCATGAAACGAGTAAAATCATACTTGAGGGCTACGGCAACAAATAGCAGAATGAACCATCTAATAATGCTTCATGTACAAAAAGAAAGAGTTGACAATATAAGCTTGATTGACGTTGTAAACTAACTTGTTGAAAGAGTAGATAGTAGAAAGCAGATCTTTGGACAATTTACGAACAGAGATTTGAGTAAGTAAATAAATGTAGCGCATAAAGGCACGCAAGCATAGGTCATAGAAGAACAATTTAAAGAAGAGAGCAGTCAATTCCTTTCTGATTTTTGAATGTCTAATTTTTTAATCGAAGTGTCTTCGCTCGAGTGAATTGCACGGAGAAAGTAAAACTAAAAGAAATTGCTGTAAATAAATATAAAAAACTCAGTTATAATTTTTCAGTCAATATGATTAATAAAAGAAAAATCTGTGGATGACTTGGAAAATACATTGATTTCTGATAGATTTTGAAGCTCTATTTTCAAAGATTCCCTAAGCAGCCTTTTGTTCATAATTATCTTCAATTAGATATCTGAATATCATCTTATACAATTAAATAGTGCACTTTTTACAATAGGGCTGTATTCCAGCGATCTAACTGACGTGGTCTAAAAATATTTTCCCGCTTCGCTCGCATATATATATATATATGGGGGGATCAATTTTAATGGTTCATTACAAGCGGTACTGCTGGTTTCACATACATATTTTCATAATGAACATTTGAGTGTTATTTCTAATTGCTTTTATACATCTAGTTTGTTGTTTTCTGGATGGCTAGTCCAATGGATGTCCATGCATCATGTGGTGTGTTTTATGTATTTTGTTGTTATGCGATTGGTTGTTTGGTCCCTCCAATGGGTATCTATATTTTATTTTGGGCATGTATGTATGTTTTTATCTGTGTTTGTCGGCTCGTTAATCTTACTGTTTTATGGTTCTGACTGGTTAATCCGGGTAATGTTTTTCTAAACATCTTATCTCTTTAATGGTTTTGCTGTGGTGCCCTTAGTCTCCAGTCAGAAGTGTGTATCTTATATTCGGTCTGGCTTATTCCCTTTATCTAGAGTCTGGCTCTGATACTATTGCTGTTTTTTTTTGTTTTTTTATTATTTTTCTATTTTTTGTGTATTTTAGTTTCCTATTTTGTCTAGTTGTCTTTGGTATAATTCTTTTTTTATTATTTTCATTTTATTTCCTATCTTAATTTTTTTACATTAATTTTAAATTTATTTGCACCTTATTAGCTACTAATTGGTTGTTTATGTAATTATATTTTATTTTTTACTTTTATTTTGTATTCTTAATTTTGTATTCTATTTTCCATTTGTACTTTTTAACTATGCGGCAGCCATGGTTGTCTAGCACTATAGCGGTAACTAACTTGCGAAACGGCTACACAGTCTAAGGGTGCCTAATGTTTAGGTATAATTATATTTAATTTTAATTCTACTGCTTTCTACTTTTGTTCTAGTTTGGTCACTCGCTTATGGTTAAGTTGTTACCCTAATCGTCGCGTATTACCCTATTCTAGCGTATTATATAGATATGTTTTTATTATGCTTTGTTTGCATATTGCAGTTTTTCCGATGCCAATATCTGATGCATATTTCCGATCTTGAATTATGCAGGATATTCTTGTCCTTAAATGTTAAAATTTTCAGCTTTTCTTTCAAGCACAGGTTACACCTGGAATTTAAGCTGTTATATGTATTCGCCTCTTTTACCAAGTTCCAAGTGACTATGGGTGTTTTTAGTTTTTCTTTCAACAGCCAGTAATAGATGGACAGCACTGTGTCAGTTTTTCTATGCACGTTTTTAAAGGATGCCTTGTGGTTTGCTAGTTTGGCTTTACATTCGGGTTTGGTTAATCCAAAATATAGCCTTTCGTCTTTCGGGTTCGGTGATGTTGAACTTTTAGCCATATATACTACCTCTTTGGTTAGGCATCTTTTGTTCACGACGCAGTCACTGGAGTTTCTACAATTACATTTATTTTCGCTTTTTATGTTCTTCGTGTTATTTTGGAATTGTTTTATTATATGATTGTTGTGACTAATTATAATTTTCCCCATATTTTCCATGCAGGAGTAACCTATTTTTATATTGTTCTTATTCAGAATTTTATGTAATCTATTGTTGTTGGGGAAATATTTTTTGATTATTTCTATAAACATTTTCCCTATATTAATTCTCACTTCCTTGTTGAAAGGGGGAGTAAACCATATTATTTTTCTACTTCTATTATTTTTCGTTTTCTTTTTATCCTCATTCTCTACTTGTTCTTCGTTATACTGTAATTTGTAGTTTTTATGACCTCTATTTTCTAGTGCTTTTTGGTATTCTGCTGTGTGCTTATTAAACATCTTTCTGTCGGAGGAGCTGTTTAGTAATCTTTTGTTTATAGAGTTTGGTATTTGTCTAATAATTGAGGGCTGGTGGTTGGATCTAGAGTTTACATATAATGGGTTATTATTTGGCTTGGGGTAGTTTTCATACGTATTATTTTGTAGGTTTAGCGTTACATCTAGAAAATTAACAATTTTTATGATGGCTTTTATTTCTATATTTAGTCCTAACTGCTTTAATTTTCTAGTTATCTCTTTTTAAATTTTGTCTACTTTATGCCCGGTGCAGTTCCTTAAGACCAATAGTCCGTCATCTCTGTACAGTATCTGAAACTTCTATGTCGTGGCTATTGGTTAGGGTGTATATGATATATGCTCTACCAGATCGCCTGCCATTGCTACATCGAAGTCGGGGCTTTATCTTTTCACCCATTGTTCAGTGTTATTGGATAAGATAGTTTTTCTGCTGTGCATGATTATATCGATGTCGGATTTCTTGATTTCGGTACAGGTTTCGGCCATAATTAATGTGTTTTTCAATGTCTCTCCCGTTATGGAAGGATACAAGTCTATAATATCAAATTGAACGAACACGGCTTTGTTCTTACCTTCGATGTTATTGAACCAGTTCAGTGCCTCTTTGGTATTAATCCATTGGTTTAATCCGTAATGTAGTTTCACACTCCGGTTAATTTGGTCCAATATTGTTTTACTGATTCTGCCGACCTACGATTTGGTTGGGTTGATCAGTCTGCTGTCTATTTGTTTTTGAAGTCGTCTTTGTGGTCTTTGAGTAGTATATAGGCTTGCTTCTTCTGTTGCTGTGCACACCCTCTCGCTGATCTGCAGTTTCTCGGTGATGCCTTTCGCTTCGTTATTTCTCGTAATATGTATGTGTGTCCTACACGCCCAAAATAAAACATTGGAGGGACCAAACAACGAATCTCATAACAACAAAATACATGATGCATGGACATTCATTGGACGAACCAACTAGCCATCCAGAAAACTAGATGTATAAAAACAATTGGAAATAACATTCAAATGTTCATTATGAAAATCCATATGTGAAACCAGCAGTACCGCTTGTAATGAACCATTAAAATTGATTCCCACCAATATCCGCTCTAACTTTGTATTGAGCTCCCTTCGGATCATAACTAAGGTCTACGAGGATATTGATGCATAAGTGTATCATACATCTGATGATTCTGAATTTGACTATCAATTGTCTAGCATAAAGAATCAAATTAATTATTTGCTACTGATACTATTGTTCGGACTGAGATCCTCATCTTGGTTGTCATTTCCACAACGTTTCGGCCGATGTACCCTCCGGCCTTCTTCAGGTGTCAAGTTTTGTCGGTAACTTACCGGAACTATTGAACTGAACCCTTTATTTGATCCACGGGGGTATACTGTCCTCATTCCACTATCCATGTCCTAGAAATTATTTCGTGGTTAATTTTTCAGTTGTGGTGCTCCTGCCTGGGATTGAACCCACAAATGACTCAACAGTCAGACGCTTTTTAACCAACGCTTTAGTTGTCTAGGCCACCGTCCCAACTTGGACAGTGGCCTAGACAACTAAAGGATCTCAGTCCGAACAATAGTATCAGTAATACTAACACCTCATCTCAGAAATACCGAACTTAATTATTTGCTCTTTGGTGGCTAAGATTTGCTACTGATGTTGTTTTGAAGTCTATTTCCATTTTATTGGGAGAGGAGTGTCAAAGTTCTGTTTGGTGTTGTCATTCTTTTCTTATTGTTCGTTTTTCCATCTTCCACCTTATTACAATGCATCATTGAGGTCCATTCACATATGATTCCACTTGTCCTACCAGGAAATCTTACTTTTTACTCAAATACATTTTCTATTTTATTTTGTTAATACTTTTGTCTGGTTTAAAATGTTATATCGCTCAATCACAACAATATATTCATCACATCTGCACTTACTAGCAAGAGAACTAACTTGCCCCATCAGACTGTACCAACTACTCCCACTGGTGGGGTAAGTTGGTATACTTTTTCCTTTGGTTTAAATGATAATATAATAAACTTAACTAATGTTTCAGATTTAAACTACGCAGTCTCTTTTCCATAGTAATCTTTGGTCATAATTGCGTTTTAATGAATTCATTTCATTGAAAGTTACCGCCATCTAAATGAAAAGTGATCTCACCATTTGTTAATATTTCTATAAAATCTTTGTAACAAAATGTATATGTAACACTTTAGTGTTTAAATATTGTTATTGCGGCTCTCAAACATCTGCAGTTTATGATATGTGGCTCTTATATTAAACTAGTTTGGCCACCGCTGGTCTAGCACATGGCCACTACAATGTAGTGACCATTGAGAATCGAACCTACTGCACCAACCTGCGAGACTACCTTGCTAACCATGGCTCTACGACCAACGTTCTAAAAGTGAACATTTATTTAACTTAGTTTGACACATGGCCACTCTAATAGAGCACCCATTGTGGATCGAACCCAGTACGCTTATTTCCCATTGCTCTCGGTCAGCGTCATAAAAGTATATATCTAATAAACTTAGTCTGGCACCAGGGCACTATAGAGGAGCACGCAATGAGTATAGAACCCGCTACAATAGCAAAGCCTTGCTTTCTAATGGTGGGCTCTCAGCACATGCAACTTTATGTATGTGTATGTTCTTGCCTGAACTAAAAATACAATTTTTTTTTAGCTAAGTTAGTGTCTCTTAGTCATCAAACCTGCACGTGACAGAGAATGTGAAACGGGCCCGACTGTCATTTCAGAAACAGCAGCAGCAGCAGCAACAGCGTTGTCATCGACAATGTCGCTGGGTTCTTGCTTTTTATGTCTTTTTCCCACCCTTTCGTTGTAGTTCTTTCCTTTTTACTCACATTTACTCCTTCTTTTGCTCGTTCACCCCCTCTCTCTCTC
>VCCN01005209.1:433196-444616 GCA_006491835.1 Architeuthis dux | reverse complement strand
GTTAGGGTTAGGGTTAGGGTCACCTAATTTCTGTTTTTAGACCCTCTTTTCTGTCAGCGGGTGTGGCACTGCTAAAATTAGAACACCAAGATGGACGTAAAAGATAAGCTTTAGGTGTACGTTGAGAACTTAAACAAGTCACATTTTTCTGTGGGCCGCACACACTTAATTTTCAAAGATACAGATATTTATTAAGCTTAGCTTAGTCCGGTACAGAGACATATCAAGGGATTACGGGTAAAAAAATTGTATTACACCAGTCTCCCAAGTGGGAGGACCTGCCTTGAAAATCAGTATTCAAAGTCCTGGCTTTTATCCCCCCCCCCATTGGCGGCGGTAAAGAAATACCCAACTACCTTAGTCCTCAAGCAGGTCCAGTGGAAAACATATGATACAATTCGAGTAAAAAGACTCTCATCTCAAATGATTAAGTTGAAAAGTCTGAAAAATAAGAACAGACGGATGTGCATGAAATTGTTCGTTTAAATAACAATTCGCATGGGAGATGCTCTTATTTAATACACCTACGTGAACAGCAAGTCTGCTTATGAGAACCTTTGCCTTCAGAGATTCATTTCTTTCCGCAGAGGAAGCATATTTATTGGGAAACGAAATTCAAAACCGAATAAAACAATAAAACAATACAGAAAGTAATATGAGGAGAATACAGATGTAATTATAAGGAAATTAATTTCCTTTCTATTCGAACCAATCTTGTTTTAATTTTATTATAATTAAGTAGATATAATTATATTAATATTTGTACTTTTATAATTATAATATATAATAGTTAATTAGACTACGAATTAAGATTTTATAGCCCTATATTTTATATTCTCATATTAATAAGAATTCTTAAATAATAATTCCTGCTATAATTATTTACGATTGAAAAATACAGACTGATAATAAGGGAGGTAACTGGTGTTCGAATAACTTTTAAAATGTAGGATATATAAAGCACCTTTTTTTTAATCTGTCACTCATTTGAAGAGTCTATTGAGACGAAACAGAATTGTACAACTTTGTATAGGTCAATTGTTGGGGGGCTGTATTTTATATAACTGTTCTGTGTTTTCTTACTCTTTAGCAGTCATTCACACCAGCGCCAGGCAAATATAGGTTCTCAACTAATAAATGTCTTTATAATTATCATATTCTGTCGGATATAAAAATTAGCCATCATTTGATTTCATACTGCCATAAATTACATATTAGCATCAGCACAGAAGAAAATGATACCCCCACACCCACCTAAAGGGTAAAAATCCTAATCTTGAGAGATTTCTTGTGTTTTATCAATGTCATGATATTTTCCATATTGTTACTGATGTAATTATTGATGTAATTCTGGGAGTATCACCCAGAATTACATCAATAAGTGTATAATAGCAGGTTTCTGAACAAGATCCCTGTAATTTCTCTATTATACAGATTGTTATAGATTTTATGAACAAACACCGATAGTCCACATCTTGGGATACTTAAGCACTGAATTGTTATTTATGTGTGCTTAGTATCAAATAATAATTTAAATGATAAGAATAAAAGGTAGCATACAGAAAGCTACCACTGCTGCAATGCTATCACATATCTTCTAGCACTAGGGGGGTGCATATATCTTGTCAAAAATCACTATGGCCATTATTCCCTAAAATGGTACCGATTAACCCTCTGGCTCATGGACTATTTTGAGTTACGCAAATTCTTTATCATAAAAACATTCCAGTTACTTGACTGGATAAAAAATGTATACCAATTTAACACTACGTCTTTTGGGGAAAAAAGAAGTCCATATTCTATTCTTTACACAATATTTTGTTCCTTTTTTTTTCAAAACTTTATTTAACCTTTTTGTTTCTTTTCTTTTTTTACAAGTCCAGTTTGGTAGGTTTAACTACAGGTCTCCCAGATGTCATTCTGAAAGTGTGTACCGGACTAGGTGTTTGTAGTTTCGGGGATGACACTGGGAGTGTGTGTCTGCATGTTGGTTGTGTCCTTGACGCCCTCTGGTCTGTCCATGGGAATAAGATGGCACATCTACTACATATGATCGTGGTGCTGAGTGTTCAGCACAGTCCCAGTGACTCTAGCGTCAGTCCCCCACACCTGTTTCCCGGGTGGGAGGCTGCTGAGATCAGACGTTCGGTGACGCTGTAGTATGCCTGATCAGCACTCCTCCTCTCTTTTCCCTTCGCCTTGATTGTATCACTACTTGGCAATGATGGGTCCAATAGTGATGGAAAGGTTGGCAAAGTGCGTCCCATTAGTAGTTAAGCAGGACTAAATCCAATCTTGAGTGGTATTGATCTGTATGCCAACAAGGCAAGGTACGTAGCTTTTTTGAGAAGTTGATTACTGTCTGAAGTGCACGTTCGGTTTTTCCATTGCTTTTCGGATATCTCGGGCTGCTGGTCATGTGATGGAATCCGTATGTTGTGGCAAAGGCTGAGAATTGCCACACAAGAATTGCCACACAAGAATTGCGGACCGTTAAACGTCAGTAGTGTCTCTGGCACTCCATCACGAGTAAATATTGATTTAAGATGGACCGTGATATCAGCGGACCTAGTGTCTCTCTGGATGAGCGGCTCTGTGTGGTTTGTGCACTCTTTGATACATGTTCTGGAGCCCAACATCAGTTCGTTTAGCTGCTGGCTCAGTCCCGGCCATCACGCGCTCTGCCGTACACGATACCTACCACGCTCTGCCACGCTCTGCCACGCTCTGCCGTACACGATACCTGCCACGCCCTGATGGCTTTCCTCTGATGGAATGACCAGTCTCGTAGAGATCATCATGTGGTGTTAGGAAGACACGATCATCCCCAATAAAGCTTCAATGTTCCTGCACATTCATTGTACTCAGGCCATCCATCCTGACACATCTGTATGACTCTAGAGCACGCATCATCCGTTTTTAAGTGCTCTCCAGGTAGGGAATACTCGCTGGGAGATTCTCCATGATGCTTTCCACGTAAATATTCGTGCTCTCCATGAGCTCTCTGTCCGTGTTTGCCGCGTTTTTCTCTACAGGTGCTCGTGACAGTGTGCCTGCGACCCACCAGCCTTTTTAAAAGACATGAGATAATTGTGTAGGAATATCTCATCAATCTCATTCTGAAGAGTTGGATCCTCGGGGATAAGGCGTCCAAAGTATGAGCGGCTTATGGTCCGTCTCCAACTGAAAGTGTTGGCCAACCAGAAAATCTCTCTCACAGGCACATGCGCTTCTTTTTCGATCTGAGCATACATCTGCTCGACTGGTGAGAATGATCTGGAAGCGTAGGCAACAGGCCTCCATTGATCGCTCCATTTCTCGCTCCCAATCCGAAGCTTGATGCATCCGCTGACACATTGATGTCCTTTGACCTGGTCGGCTCCCCAGAACCAGTTTTTTTCTTAGATATCAAATCTCTTAGGGGTTTATCCTTTTCAACTAACCGAGGAATTAACTTGATTTACCATCACCCAGGAAGCTGCGTAGCTCACTTACATTCGGGGGCTCTTGCATCTTTCTTACTGCTACAGTTTTACTTGGGTCGGATTTGACACCCCCACCTGAAATAATATGGCTCAGGAATTTAACTTCTCTTTTTGAAAACTCACATTTCTCCATATTGAGAGTTATTCCTGTCTTTTCAATATTTCTCAACAATGCATGAAGGTGAGAGTCATGTTCCTGCTGCGTGTGTCCCCATATCAGTAAATCATCCATATGGCAAACGACGTCTTCTAGTGATTTCTGTAACCATTCTATTCTGGAAGTGCTCGGGTATCGATGAAATCCCAAATGGTAACCTTCTAAAGAAGAATCGTCCGAATGCTATGATAAAGGTTGTCAGTTTAGCTGATTCCTTGATTAGAGGGAATTGCCAGAAGCCCATGTTAGCATCTAGCTTGCTAAAGATCTGAGCGCCAGCTAATGAGCCCAGAGTCCGCTCTACCGAGGGCAGAATGTATTTCTCTCTACACACTGACTTGTTTAGTTGTGTGAGATCAACAATTATATGAGGGTCTCCAGACGTTTTCGGTTCTACTACCAAGCCTGAGCACCATTATGTGGCCTCCGATCACACGGCTGATAACTCATATCCTCTCCATACACTGCAGTTCTCCTTTTACCTTTGGCATGAAAGAAAGGGCTATCCGTCGCGGTTGTCTTCGGAGAGAACGGCTCCGCTCCAGGTTTCAACTTGAACAGCTTTGGATAATTATTTTTCAATGTATCCTGGTCAATATTGTCGAGTCGTGCCACCAACTTCAGCTTGATGATGGCAGGTCTACCTAGTAACGCTGTATGCAGGTTCCTTATCACATACACATCCTCCTGTATCTCCTGGCTTCCTTTCTGTAGCGTGATGTTTCAAACTCTCAGGACATCTAGTGGAGAACGACCTGATCCCAGTAACGGCCTCTTTGCCTTTTCAAGTTTTAGAATGTCATCTTTAAACACTGAATTAAATACATAGTCAGGGATAACAGTCACATCAGCGCCAGTATCTATTGTAAATTTTCTGCCTTTGATTTTCAAGTCCAACAACTTTGGGTCTCCGCCTGCTGCTATTTCCCCCAGGAATATGCTGCTGTCCTCTTACTTCATGCACAGCTTTGGAGGATGTATACACCCGCTTATAGTGGCCTTTCTTTCCAAATGCATGGCATATTACATCATTGGCAGGGCACTGCCTTTTGGGATGAGAGGGACTATTTCCACATTTGTAACATTTCGGCTGTCTTATTTTTCTCTGTGTGCGCTTTATATGACCTATTAAATTTCTTATTTTTAAGAAATTATTTGCCTTTACACAGCACTCTGTCCACAGAGTATGTCTCTTTAGCATATTCCCCACGAAGATTGGACTGTTGCTGTCTCACTGCCCCCGTCTGTCTAGCCATCTCGATTGCTTTTTCTAGCGTGAGGTCTTTGTCGAGTTGAATTCTCACTGACAGACGTATAACCAGCTCGCCGTGTAGAGTTCCGTACTGACAATGTTCAGCCAACGTATATAATGAAGTAACAAAAGAATCCACCATTTCACCAGATCCTTGCTTCCTCATGTGAAAGCATGCTCTTTCATAAATAATATTCTTCTTTACAACGAAGAATGAAAAAATACTTCTTTAACAGAGTCATACTATTCTTCTTCGGATAAATTTAGTCCTTTCAGGATGTCATCCGCTTCCTCTCCCATACAATAAATTATGGTATTTACCTGGTCCGCTTCCGAGGTTGTATGAAGATTACTGGCTTGCCGAAATCGCTCGAATCCCATTCTTGTTGTCTGGAAAAGTTAAAAATGCTCCGGTAGTACCGGACGCGGTATTCGGTTGAAGTCTGTTCTGACACCATGTGATATTGTTGATTCGGGCAAGTGGATAAAAACAACAAGGGAGTGGGTTTCTTTTATAACTTGTATATAGAGCATAAAACGCACGTACATCAACTATCTATTACTAAAGTGGGGTGTCTATCTATCTGTCCATCCTCATCTTCGCTGATTTGCCTAATACAAATAAGGTTATGTCCCTTACATTGCTGTGCTGTCACCAAACAAATAATATAATATTAATACTTTCTTTGTCGCCTCGCCGTCGAGCAATGGTTGGTTAGCAAGACAGTTTCACAAATTTGTGAGTTTGATCCCTACCGGGCGCTCCACACTTGTGGCTTTGTGTCGTACTAAACTTAGTAAATGTCAATACTAATGCTTCCCTAATGCTTTTCTGATTGAAAAACGTGAAAAAAGTGTTTATAACCTCCGAAATGTTCCACTTAAAATATCTGGCTATGTGTTATTTACATATTTGTATGAGAACGATTTGATAATATCCGATTAAGTTCAACTTTCGTAGTGCCTGTCTAGGGGCTAAAAGGGTTGCGAATTTCCAACCAGTGCTGCCAAAGGTCTGTGTCCGAGCTCTTACCACTTGGAAGTTAGTTACAACATGATCTTCCTACACTCAATTTACCCAATATTATTTTAATCATTGCTAAGCTTAAAAATATCAGTAACATTAATCACAGTCATTTTTATTTATATATTTATCTAATCTTTGTAGCATGTCCGTCGGGGACGTACAAAAATAGCAGTCGACCCGGTGATATCAAGAGCTGTACATCCTGCCCAGATGAAAATCACATGACCGCAGAAGGAGCGATTTCGATGGAACAATGTCAATGCAAAAAAGGTTTCCGAAAGTTTGGTGAAAGCCGTTGTGCCTGTGAGTATAGCTTTTGTAATTGTGGATTGTTTTAGTAACGCGCGCGCGCGCGCACACACACACACACACACACACAGAGAGTCTCCTTTTTAAAAATATTAATTATCATTCATAAAAATGTATTGCTCATAATTATTTGAACAAGCCCAACATCTGTTTTTATTCCCTTAGATTGCAAGGGGGCGAGGTCAAAATTATTATTAATATAGCAATGTGAGTTCACTTTTTTAATCTTCTTAAGGGTCTATGATAGAAACAAAAAACCTCATATAACAATTTAATTCTATTAAAAAAACATTTTCCAGAAATGTAGCATTCAGAACCACAAAACATGATTAAATGCAAGCCTTGTTGATTGCAAATAATCTGGTTCTTCTTGCGTAATGTTCCTGTTTTTAGCTCTCAAGACCAAGTTATTAGAAGCAGCAGCCATTTCAGGTGCTGGACCAAAGCCTTTCCCATTTCTGGGAAGGTAGTGGCTAATTAAGCTCATTTGTTGTCACTATTTTCTGGTGAGCTGGTTTTAAATTCAGAGTGGTCGTTCCCTTAGACTGATTTCCTCCCTAGAAACTACAGAGCGCAGTCAGCCCTGCCATTTTACCCATATAGAAAAGATGTATTCATGGTTTCCCCCAAGAGCATTAGTGAGAAGTGTAGCAATTGTGAGTTCTTACGGAGCCAGGGTGCAATCCCGATGCCCAATATGGACTGTCTGGGCCTCAGCTACCGTGCTATTTACCCATAGCTGGGCAGAAGTGGATTCATGCCTTTCCCTAGTGCACTAGTGCAAAGTGAATGAAAGGTATTACAGCTGGAGTTTGTACTCGGTTCACCGATTACATTTTCCGTGCCATAAACCGTTTGGCCACCCTCATCTCCTTTTTACTCTAAAATGCTTTGGAAATCAGGAAGGAAGGAATTGCCATTAACCAGCTTACTCACAGAATAGAGATAGTATATGTATAAGGAAAATGCATCGCTCATAGTTTTACTATAGAAATGCATAATGAATTATTTTACTATAGAAATGCATTTGAAAATCAAGAAATGGGGATTTTTCAATGATCAGGAATTAAGGGAAGCGTTATTGACATAACGTATAATTTCCTTCTGTTCGCCCAAGCGCCGACAAAGAAGATAGTTTCAAGTAATTCTTAAGAAGGTTTCATTGTTTTCATTTCATATAACTTTGCATAGATCATATATATTTTTCTTAACTAATTTCAGCTCTTGTCTGCGAGAAGCTCAGCGCACCAGACAGCGGATATTTTGTAAATGACAAATGCAGTAACAACTTCAACGCTGCTTGTGGTACTCGCTGCCAACCAGGTTACGACCTGCAAGGAGACAGCGTACGGATATGTCAAGAAGATGGAAGGTGGTCAGGGAACGCCACTCAGTGCGTCAGTGAGTAGTTATACGAGATATTGGACAGCCATCTCAAAGACCTTTTGCTTGCTTGCAAATGACATAACATTTTCTATTCAAATAGTGCACCTTCTTTTGGAACTAACAAAAATATTTCTGATTGGATTATATTTGACTATTTCTGAATCCAGTGTCTCTAATATACTTTTTAGCTATTCTCACAGATTTCTACGGGTTCAATTGAATGGATTTGGGAGGACATTGTGTACTTGGAGAGGGTTCCATCTTTAAAGTGTTTGCGTGTTGCATGAAGATTTATGAAAGCGCTTGAGTGATCAGAGTTTACAACCAAACTTAATTTTCATATTTTGAATGGATGTATAGGTATTTACCAAGCTTATCTTAGTTCGGCACAAAGCCACAGAAGCATTCAGTGGAGATCAAACTCACTACACACACACACAGTAGTAGTAGTAATAGTTTAGAGAGCTAGTCTAGCCGATTACTACTACAATTGGCTAGACTAGCTCTCTAAATATTAACCCATGGCGAGACGCCCCTTTTATATGCATGTATACAATTATACTGATTTTCGACATCAATTAACACGTTTGTTTCTTAGTGCTCTTAAAAAATGGTATGTACCTTAAACTTCCTTCTCTGATGACACGGAGAGCAACACGTGACCGTAAGCCAATAAAGTAAACACAAGGCAGAAATCATCTCATTAACTTTGAGACGTATTTCTTTTTCTTACACTATTCCGCCATCTGCTGATCAGCCTAGGTTCTAAACAAAATGATGGTACAGAATAAAAAGCTTATAGTCCGAGGGCCAGCAGGGGCTACCGTGCACCCCCCACCACCATGATTCTACTTTTAGGGTACCAAAATGTTCCTTAGGCTGTTCTCTTTCAGAAAAAACAATGTTCCCAAGAAAAACTACCTCACTACCTGCATAAAACAAAATGGTCGCCAGCATACACCAACAAAACAGAATTTTATATCTCGTCTCCCAGTTGACTTTAAAAGGCTAAATCATCGGTTTAAGACATAGCTTTATTTTACCCTAAAATCTTAATTTATAGGTATTTCAGGATTTTACAAGGAAGTGTCAAGTATACTTTATAGACAAAATTGTGGGTATAGTTAATGAAGGAGATATATACATATATATATCGTTGGAAAGAGAATTTCCTCAGCATTCCAACGGTGTATGTTGGGCTTATGTTGGGTAGCTATTGGGCTTAAAAAGTTACAGCTTAAAACGTGAAGCTAAGTATTCAGCATTTTACGAAGAAAGCTTCAAGTACACTTTTTTTTCTTTTTTTTTTTATTAAAGTATAGATATATATATCGTTAGAAAGAAGATGTTATCGGTTTCCAAACGGTGCATGTTCCCAATTTGTATCTGTTGGGCTTAAAAAGTTACATCCCAAAACGCTAAGCTAACTATTCAGCATTTTACGAAAAAACTTCAAGTATACAGTCCAAAGTCTATGGATCGTAGAATTAATTATTGATGAAAGTAAATATATGCTCATCAGCTTCCCAACGGTGTATGTTCCCAATTTGTATCTTGTGGTTCCAAAAAGTTACAGCCCAAAACGCGAAGCTAAGTATTCAGCATTTTACGAGAAAACTTCAAGTCCATAGTCCAAATTCTATGGAACGTAGAATTAATGTTTGATTGTGGTATATACATATATATATATCGTTAAAAAGGGAATTTTATCAGCTTTCCAACAGTGTATGTATCTGTTGGGTTTAAAAAGTTACAGCCTAAAACGTGCTGCTAGGTATTCAGCATTTTACGATGAAAACTTCAAGTACACAGTCCAAATTCTATGGACTGTGGAATTAATTTCTGATTGTGGTATATACATATACATATCGTTAGAAAGAGAATTTCATCGGCTTTAAAAAGTTACAGCCCAAGGCGTGAAGCTAAGTATTCAGCATTTTACGAGTTCACAGTCCAAATCTATGGATTGTGGAATTAATTCTTGAGATAAATATCTATATCTATATATCGTTGGAAAGGGAATCCTATCAACATAACATGGCATTATTAATGGAGAGCACGACGCGTCGCCGAAAATGATTAATATAAGCAAAATATTTTTATAATGCCATAAAATGACCTATATAAATAAATAATGCATGCATCTCGTATATAAATGTCATTACTAAAATGTTAAAAACTTTTTATAATATATTTTTTTAGAAATTGCGTTATTTAACGACATTTTAAAATATTAAATGCATTACATGTAATAAACTGGGTAACTTCGAATTTTGGGGAGTCTACTCTAATCCATCTCCTTATTGTTGAATCACTTTACTTTGATTTTACCTTCAGTGAAGACCTGCCCGTTTCTGCCCACCCCAAAGAATGGGAACCGGATCTGCAGCCGCGGGGATTTTACATACTCAACCGTGTGTCGTTTTACATGTGACAAAGGATATAAGCTGATTGGTTCGAGGAAGAGAACGTGCTTGGCTATCGCCTATTGGTCAGGAATTACGACCAGATGCAGAGGTAGGTATTCGAGCCTTTTCGTTGCATTTGTATTCAGCATTGAATTTCATTTCATTCGAATGCTTTCCACAACGGAATACCATTGTTTCGGATTAGAAAAAGTACACTACAGCAGGGCGCTCGGGAGTGGGTAAATGTAACGTTGAATGAGAAAGCAAAACAAAACGCAAGTGACCTGCCTCATGGATTTGGTAATTGCGGATTTCCCACTCGTTATAGTGATCGATGTTTGAGTCCAGTTAACAATGTCAAATCGGAAGATTGTTTGAGGCCAATCATCCAAGTGGGGAATGCCTGCTTGGAAGATTGTTTGGGGCCAATCATCCAAGTGGGGAGTGCCTGCTTGCTGATCATCAATCACGTACAGACGTTTCCGTAGATATTTATTACGATTCACTTAGTCTAACATACAGCCATAGAAGTGGAACACCTGATGAGGATTGAACTCACTAGCACAGCTTGCTCGTTATGAGTCTATGGTAAGCAACCTTGTATAAAGGAAGTGAAACTTATTCCTACCAATACTTAATCAGAACAAAAATAAGTTAATCAGCAAAAAAGAAAAGAAAAGAGAAAAACTGTAAAAAGATGTTATTGGGCGGTGGCAAGACAAGTTTAAAAGACTCTCTTATTACTCCCTACCCAACGTGGGGTTCCTACCATAGCGCAATGGTTAGCAGGTTTGGTCAAGTAAATCAATTCGGTAGTGAGTTCTATCCCCACTGAGTGCCCCATACATATATGGCTGTACTAAGCTAAGCTTAGTAAATATGGGGACGCATAGTCGATGCTGGTGGTTAGCAAGCTAGTCTAGCAGCCCTTTTGTAGCAAGTTCGATCTTCATTGGATACCCCACTAATACGTATTTGTTTAATAATTTCTACCCATGATATCACATGTTGCATATACAGCTAGTTGAATAATAATTAACTATGAAGTAATTCTCAGAATTTGTTTTATTAATTTTAGATGTCTTTAATTTGAATGGTGAAGTGAGTGCATCGGGTGCCTGTTGCCTCTAAGTTTATTTCACATATCGCAAGCCGAGACAAGATAAATTTGTGATATGAAAAGCCCGGACTGGGACGGCTGATGCCGTAGTCAGTGTAAGGGCACTAGCTTAATTTAATTTAACGGAAGAATTGTTGGCCACAAAATAATTAGCATATTTATCCTAAATATCACCGTTTTTGTACTGATAGCCATGAATAGATGATTATTAGATGAAGCTGTTATATCTCTACGAACGATATATATATATGATTTTTGGGAAATGACAATGTGGAG
>VCCN01005209.1:417410-430049 GCA_006491835.1 Architeuthis dux | reverse complement strand
AGTGTATTTTTAAATTCCTCATGTCTGAAAACCATGATTTAGTCAATTTGGAGACGAGATATGAAATTCATGATTTTTTAGTGTTTGCTGGCGACCATTTTTTTCATGCGACTTTTTTCTGAACGCGGACAACCGAAGGAACATTTTGGTACCCTGCTTATAGGATCAGGGGGTGCAGGTTAGGCCCTGCTGCCCCCAGACTACCTTGGTGATTGTGAATGCGTCGGTCACACAGTACATACGCCCACTCAATGGTGTCTTACTGCCGACTGAGTAACACCACGGGAAGGTATCTAAGCATGCACAGTAGGAAATCAGGTTACATCATTACTATTAGGACACAAAAGGGCCATCACGTCCTGGGGGAGAGGCACAACTGGCCAAAAGTGAGATGATGGGGAGCTTGATTTCCACCAGTTATAATGCTAATCTGCAATACAGCTGATAGGCTGCTATTTATTTATCCATAAAAATACATACGCATATGATAGTAAATTGGATGTGGGAATTAGTTCAAAATGTGAATAAAAAATAATATTAAAAAAATATTTGTTTACTGAATTCAGATTTATAAGTAAGGTTAAATAGAGTTTTAATTACCTTCATTTGATCCCAACCAGTTCATGTTGAAAATGATTTCTGGAAACGTTTTGCAGCAACCACGGATTCTATGTTCGGCTTCAAATCGCATAAATTAGGCAGCCTCAACACGGATTGTAAACGCGCAACGCAGATTTATTTATTTTCATTGTTGAGAATGACTGCTCACAAAGGTATGTGCTTACAAACATGGCCAGAATTTGCAAAGATGAGGCAGACAATTTAGGAAATCTCTCACTTGAAACTGGTAGAAATCAGGAACACCAACCTCTGCATATTTCTGCTTCAGTATGGTATCCCACTGAAGCTCCGCCAACTCCATCTGAAATGCCTCAGAAACAATTATCAACATCCACGGTCGGTGGAGTAGCAAAAAGCATAAATTACCTTTCTAATGATAAAAAGTCTTGAAAACGCCGGCCAAACTCTGCATGCAGTTTTAAAATTATATCTGCATATTCTTTCAATCACTATGGTTCAACCCTCTTCAATGACTGCAAGGCCGTGAAGTGAGCTAAGTTCCTGCCTGCAAGCTGCTTTGCCCACAACAAAAGTTTACACTTGAAAGACTTCACGCCGTCGTACATCATTGTTATAACCTGCTTTGGGCCCTGGAGCTTCAAGTTTAGAACGTTAAGATGGTCAGTCAGATCGGTGAGGAATGCAAGCTTAGAGACAAAGATTGGATCACTTAACTCGGGAACATCTTTTCCTTTTATTGTCAAGAACAATCCAATTACTTCTCTCAAAGCAAAAAACCTTTCCAAAACATTCCCCCGAGCTTCTGTATCATTCTGAAGTGAGGTGGCTCACCTCACTTCAGAATGATACAGAAGCTCTCCATATTCACTATCCATGATGGATAGAAAACAAATGGACTGTCGGTGGTTGAGAGATCTTGCCCGTATAAAATTGATGGTTTTCACAACCACATCAATAATGTTTTCCATCTGCAACCTTTTCCCACACAGTGCCTCTTGATGCAGAATGAGATGGGCACACCAAGACTGTCCAGCTTTTCTTTAAGAAGGCCTACTAAACCCACCTTTTCAGAGCACATTGCAGGTGCACCGTCTGTTGCCACCGACACGAGTTTTATCCAATTCAATCCTGCACGCTCAATGCACTTTTCTAGTTCACTAAATATATCTTGCCCCGTCACTGTTACCTTCATAGGTAGTAAATCCAATAATTCTTCAGTGACATTGAAGTTTTTGTCAACTTCTCTGATAAATACAGTGCAGTAAGCAGTGCATGTAATGCCTGTACATTCATCAAGTGCGATAGAAAATTTTTCAAAATCTTGAGCAGTGGTAGCCAATTGCTGGTATGAATTACTTGCTAAATCAGTGATACGGCTGGCAACAGTATTGGGTGACAAGCTAATGCGTTCAAAGATTTTCCTTTTCTCGGGACAGAGGATTTCACTAGCTTTTAAAAGACAGTCTTTGATAAACAAGTGAAAATGCTGTTGGAAAAAGTTGGAAAAAAAAGTTCTGTTGCTTCGAAAGAGCTGTCTACCTCTCTACCTTTTCCTCTCTTATCTTTCCAGTTAATGCGTGTACTGATCATGTGTGTTGTTTTATAATGTCTCCTTATGTTATATTCTTTTCGTACGGCAATATTATGCAGACATATCAAACATTGTACTTTATCCTTTACCTCTGTTACAAAATACAAATATTTCCGCTTTTTTTGAAAACTCTGCTTCTCCTCGGCAATTCTTCTTTTCTTTGACATTGTCGATATTTCTTTTTATTTCAATTATGTGGTCATCTCAAGTACACTCTCCACGTCAATATGAGTTGTCAAATCTATCCCTTCTCACGTTATGAAACAGCAACAACATTCCTCATGTTCTGTTGTGCGAGTTGGTTGTCTATCATCTCAGTCAAGCCTCCACCACAATAAGTCTTTGAAACAAGTCAATCTAATCGTATGTATCTGAGCCAGCATTTCAGATTTCACTAACGTTTTTATTAAGAATGTTTTAAATGTATATAAAATTGGATGCATATTTCTACTTCTCATCTTTTGATCTTGAAGTGAAAGCGACTGAAATATTAAAGTACATTCCACCTTTCCCTGGGGAAAAACATGGTCAGCTCTGGCTGATCTTTAAAGTGATTGACTGTCTGATTGCATCAGGTTGGCAGGTCAAGCTTAATACTACTGCTGCTGTAAGAGTATGGAAGGGGAGAGCGACAAATTACCAATTTTTAGGAAAATATTGGTCACGAAAATGGTTCTGCCGCGGGCCATAGAAAAGTAGATTGCCGGCCGCATGTGCCCCGCCGGCCGCGTGTGTGAGAAACCTGCTCTACAGCATTGAAACTCAGTTGCCAAAAATGTTTTTTCGTTGGGGATGTACTCATTTTTGGACGGCAACATATTCATAATTTTGGCAACATGTTTCATAAGTTTGGGTCTTTACCTTTATATTAATCATTACCTTATCATTACCTTATCTTTGAAATTCAATTCCTGTGTTGTGCCAAATGCGCGTGAATATCTTCCAATCAACAAAATGTTACCCAACTTTTTGGGGAATTTGACCATGCAAAATATTAATAACCCCAACATCTAGGTTCCACTGTCTCCCATTGTATACAGCGATCCTAGTGGTTTTTCTAGGATCCCCCGCGTTGCTGAAAATCCATACTAAATTCAGTCGCATGCGCTGTTCAAATTCTACGAATCTTTGGGTAGTACCACGTATATTTGGTCCTCCTAGTATTTTGTTATTTTGTAACTGTTTTCTCTGCCATCCGTAGATACTCGTCCGCCTCTTGTTGTATGTCCAACAAAAATTGAGGTTGCGGCTGAAAAGGATATGAACACTGCCAATGTGACGTGGATCCCGCCGTTAGCCATTGATAATTCTGGACTCGTACCCACTCTGACCGCCATACCAGCAGTGGAACCACCAACTCGTTTTCCAATTGGAGTGTCCGAAGTGACCTACGTGGCAGAGGACGCTAGCAAAAATAAACAAGAGTGCACGTTTAGTATTGTTGTCATGGGTAAGTAAACAGTTTCCCATACTTGGTATTTTCGAATTGCATTGATGTTAGGTGTAATGAATTTGAAGGCTGTACAATGTATAGTTTTAGATAAAATATAATCATATTTGTTGCCGTGGTTATGTCATTAGGCAGCCCACTTGCAGAACGGACAGTGTTTGAAGCCAGTTAAACCACAGGTTTTAAACTATGTGTAAATCACATTGTATCGGAGATTGACGTTAAAAGATATTAAAAACGAAGCAGCAAAAATAGAATCATCAACTATATTAATAGGCTTGTCACAACTCCGACGAGAGAGATTTATTTCATTCAGAGTTATTTCATTCAAACTATTACTTATTTTATTACTATAAATTGAATAAATTAAAATATTAGAATATTACTTACTTTATTTAAAATATTTTGGGGTCATGGGGATTTTTTTTCTACTTTTAGGAGTCAAAATCGAGGGGGTAATTCTTTGTTCCAACTTCAAGGGTCAAAATCAAGGGAGTTTTTTTTTCTACTTTTAGGGGTCAAAATCGAGAGGGAATTCTTTTTTTATAAACCCGGGCAAGGCCGAGTACTTCTGCTAGTATATAATGCTAGTATATAATATTATGTTATATTATATATTACAATATATAATAGTATATGGTATAATATTAAAAATACTAGTTTACCCTTACCGACAAAATTTTGCAATTGCATTGTACTTGAAAGATTTCAAAAACATAATGTTGCCCTGCATTTTCTTGTTTTTATCCAGTATGAACCGGGATTTTCTATGCATTTGAAGAAGAATAAGTACGGGAGACTATATAATAAGAATTTAATTGTTATCTCCCTTGACAAATGTTACACAACAGAAATATAGCCATACACGCCCCGTGTATGTATTATATAAATAGATTGTCAATAAAATGATTGTAATGATTTTCATTGTTAACCCATTAACTCCGAATGACTGAAATTTCAGTCATTGCAGTAATGTTATAACTATTACTCTTATAATATTCTTAAATATTTCACACAATTTTCTTTTCTCGCAGTTTTTAAAATGTTATTTTCCACCTTACCTAGATACCCAGCCTCCACAAGTGGATAGGTGTCCCAGGCAGTTGACCATCATCAGCGAAAAACTCCTGACTGACGTCACGTGGGAAGAGCCTCTTTTCAGCGACAATTCGAACCAGCCACTACGCATTACGAAAACACACGAACCGAACAGCCTGTTTCCACAGGGCGTCACCCATGTCACGTACACGGCATTCGACCAATCGGACAACGCCAGTAATTGCACCATCAAGATTAACGTCATAGGTACCCATCATCCTACCCCTGCATATTAAAAAAAGAGAAAAAGTAAAACTTTGAAAGAAAAAAATTAAAACAGAAAGCATAGTACGCTCCAGCTCCATGCAAATGCATTAACACTAAATTCACCATGAATCCCATTCAGAATCTATCTATCTATATCATCGGTCGTTATAGGTCCACTGCTGGACGAACCTCTTTCCCATCTCCTTCCACGACGAGCGTGATTGCGCTAATCACTACCAGATCTTACCGGCAAACCCTTTATCTCGTCTTTTCATTTAGTGTCTGGTCTTTTCCTACTGCGTTTTCTGTCCCATAGGCACCAATCGGTTAGCCTTTTGCTCCATATGGTGTCCTTTATTCTGGCTATGTGCTCTGCCCATCTCCATTTTTGTTGTTTGATTACTTGTACGATATCCTTTATCCTTTATCCTTTCTGATATTAATGCATTATCATCACAGTATCTTAAATTGGTCAAATATCTACGTTTACTCCCACGTTTTCCCAGTCTGTTTTCAGAAAGGTGCTTTCAAAGCTCGCTGTAAACAGTTTTGGTGATATTATGTATTACTCCATTTAGGAATAGTGGACACAAGAAATGAGACAATAGAGACCCAGGTATTACTTTACTACCTAACAAATACAAACTATTCCCGAAAATACTTACAAATAGACTAACGAACACTTTAGATGAAAACCAACCGCGCGAACAGGCAGGCTTTAGAAGTAGCTATTAGACAATAGACTACCTACATGCATTAAATCAGCTAATCGAAAAGACATCAGAATACAACAAACCACTTTGCTTGGCTTACGTAGACTACGAAAAAGTTTTTGATTCAATAGAACACACGACAGTCTGCGAGAACAAGGTATAAATGATAATTATAAAAACGTAATTGAGAATATATACGAAATTGGCACTGCAATAATTAGACTTCATAAAATATACATATCAGCCTGTTCATACGTAACGTGTCTTTTCACATCTGTCCTTATATCTGTCTGTATGTGTATGTTTTCGTATTTGTCTATTTCCATTCAATTCCCGATTCTCGGCCGATTTCTATTCAGTTCCTATCTAGCTAGCTATTTCGGTATTTTCGTATCTAGTTACTTCTCTGTGAATATAATCGCACTCTAGGAAATATTACAACTGACATTTGTTGACGAGAGGGTTCAATGGCCTTGATTGGGGACAAAAACTGTAATTATAGATGTTTATATCTATCTGCCTTCCCATGAGATTAAATACGATACATGGTCGGGTTTAATGTGGGGCCCCACATGTGTACGTGTGAGTAGAAGCAAAATTGTCCAGTTCCCGCAGCTTGAGTCGCGAAGGCCTCAGGGCGACTCACGATCCTCCCCTTTTAGTGCAGTGAGAAGGCGGTGCCTCGGAGGCGGAATTTCCAGAGGCCAGGCATATTTGCCTCTAGAGAAAATGTATTTTTTAATTACCTGGTTGCACGTAGCCAGAGATCAGTATAACTACAACCGTGCGCATAATTATTGGCAACCATCTTCAAAAATGTCTACATGATTACATGTTGGTCAATATATGCACAAGTGTTTATGGAATACATACAATAGTTAAATGTACAAAACAATTGGATGATTTAAATTGCTGGCACCTCTACAATGTTCGCCTAATAACTCCCTTCAATCTGTAAGGCGATTCCAATGAGCTTCTGGCACAAATCAGGTGTTTTAGCCCATTCTTCAATCGCATTTTCTTCTAACTGCGTCAAATTAGATCACCTTCTTGCATTCACTCTTTTCTTTAGCTCCCACTATAAATTTTCTGTAGGATCTAAGACAGGACTTTGAGCTGGCCATGGTAGAACATTGATATTGTTATCTTTTAATCAGTTTTTGATTAAAAGTGAGGTGTGCTTAGGATTGTTTTCTTGCATGAAGGTTCAACGGTATTTCTAATCCCAATGGCTTCGCCGACAATTTCAGGTTTTCATTCAAAGTATCGAGGTAATTCTCCGTTTCATCATCCTTTCAAATCGAACAAATTTCCCAGTGTCTCCAGCAGGAAAACAACCCCACAGAACTATGCTACCTCTACAGTGTTTGGCGGTAGGGGGTGTTATTCTTCGGATTGTAGGCCTCTCCTTTTATCTTCCACACGGTAGTTCTATCACGGTGACCGAATAACTCAATTTTCTTTTCTCGCTAGACCACAGAATAGAGCATCAAAAACATTTATGCTTCTTCAGAAGATCCCTTGCTAACTTCAAACGAGCATTTAAATGTTTCTTTTTCAATAATGGCGTCTTTCGAGGAGGGCATAACTTCAAGCCACCTCTATTGCGTAATTGTTGACCATCAAGCATAGACTCCTATCCCTGTCAAATTGGCCTCCATTGCCCTGGTTCTCATCTTAGGGTCTGTGTTTACTACTCTCATTAGAATCCGTTCGTCTCTCTCCATGGTCTTATATCCAACACCAGCAGCATGAACATCAGGTATCGTCTTCCTTGCGCCAGAACTGTGCTCGTGTACCTTAACCAGGATACGGATGGCACGTGCGTCTTGTCACGTGTTGTTCTAGAAGTTTATTTACTTTAGATCTTTCCAGGGATGGTGTAACTTCCATTATCAAAAACATATCCTTATAATTTAGCCTAAATTAGTGTTTTTTCAACGCAATATATAAATTTCTTAAGCGATTGCCAATAATTGTGTACCGCACTCATCAGAGGTAATTCTTATATTCTTCTAACTGCTTAAAATGTGTACCGGCTGATGTTACCATATCAAACATTGCTGGATGTTCTCCTTTGGTACAATTTATACTTCGGTTGTTCATATTATTGTGACATAAGGTGGTATCTCCCCATTGCCCTCAATGGGGTATGGTCATGTACTACACCCTGGCGCCGCGGGAACTGGGACATTTTTGTCACTTCCCACACACATTTGTGTATGGAACCCCACAATAAACTTGAGCTTGCGTCATATATCGTCTTCGTGGTCCCCATTATCCATGATTTCGCTTTTCATGGTTCAACTACAAACATAAAGAATTCATAAGTTTTACTTAATAATGATCCTAAAGAGCAATGGTAGTAATGCTGACAATTCGGATATGCAAAAAAAAGCCGTAAAATGCTTTCTTTAAGTGAAAAAGCGAAAGTTCTCGATTTAGTAAGGAAAGAAAAAGAATCGTATACTGAGGTTGTTAAGATCAATGGTACGAACGAATCGTCTATCTGTCAAATAACTTTTATTGTACTATATTGTTATAATTGTTCTATTTTATTAATATTCGTTATTGTTAATCTCTTATTGTGCCTGATTTATTAAGTGAACTTTATCATAGTTATGTATGTATAGGAAAATATAGTATATATGGTGCTATCTGCGGTTTAATGCATTTTCTGTGGGTCTTGGAACATATGCCCGCGGATAAGAAGGGACTAATGTAAATAGCTATATTATGTAAATTATCTAGTACAGTTTATGTATCGTATAATGAAAAACAAAATATTATACAGGGAGAGAGAGAGAGAGATTGAGAGAGAGAGAGAGAGAGAGAGACGTCGAAGATATGGTCTCTCTAGATCTTCCTTTTTCTCACTTCTCTCTCTTCTCTCTTCTCTCTTCTCTTCCTTCAACTTGTTTTTCTAGTTTGCAAAACCTCCGTCTATTTACCACTTTTTGCTTTTTACCTAATACTCTTCTACTTAAAAGAATCTTTTAAAAAGCACATAATACATTGACTTCCCCGTTTCCCCTTTTATATCATTCTTGTTTATAATTAATGCATTTGCTTGGAGCAAGCAACTTAGACCTGCTGCTAATTTAGATGCATGACATAGAAAATGTTGATTGTCTTTTTCTTATTCGATTCAGTATTCTTAGTTTGCCTGTTGTTTTTTGTTTATGACGTCCTTCCTGTCGGGGCAGATTGCAACACTTGAGTAGTTTTATTTGTTGTTGTTGATGATAATTCATGTTTGAGTGTTTAATTAATTTAATTTGAGTGTCTGAAAAGTTTGCTTGCTAAGCCCATCTTTTGTCTGCATGAATTTCATGAATTAGAAAAAGCAGCGCCCTTAACTGAATGTCACTTTTTTTAACAGTAAAATGTAAATGCATAACTATGCATACTAAAGTTAGCTTATTCTGGATAGAAGTGAGGCACCCAGGAACCATCCTAACCATCACTCAAACAGCCCTCTGTTGATATTAACTAAGTTTTGTTTAGTGTGTCACAAGGCCACAATAATAGAGCACCCATTGAAGATAGAATTCATTACATTCGCAAAGTTCTGCTAGACTACATATTTACTAAGCCTAGCTTAATGAGGCACATGGTCACCACATCACTTCTGAGACATTATTTACTAAACTTAGTTTAGATGACACAAGTTCGCAACAAGTACACACTTTACTAATAACAGCTATATTTATTACCTGAGAATTAATTCAGCACTTACATAATAAAAAATGTTGTAATAAAGTTTAGAAAGACAAAAACATTAGATATTTATGTTTAAATGACGCTTTATTTTACATGTTCAAAATGTTCAGAAATAACGAGCCTTATAAAGTTTTGTGAATACATTTTTCTCCAGTTGGAAAGAATTATTGCACAATTACAAAATATACGTTAATTGATGCTTATTATAACATTCATCTTTTATTATGAATGTGATTAACTTTCAGATAATAAGCATAGCTGCTATTAAGGAACAAAGTGCACCACACATACACATACACACACACACACGCACGCACAAATTTGGTGTGTGCAAAAGTTCCCAATGCCTTTATTCAAAAACTAGAGACTGAATTCACAATTGAAAGAGTTTTCCGCTGGGAAATTTTGCACAAAACTAATATATAAAAAAAGAAGCAGATAGGAAAATATTATGAGTTAAAAAAAACATCTAATGCGACACATATACAAACAACACGCACATACAATCTCACACACATATAGTAATTACAAGTAATATTTAAATACATACGTATAATCAACTCAAATATGTATATTTTCTATAGTTATGAGAAGAGTCATTAACATTCAAATAGTTTTTCGGACAATTGAACACCTTCTTGTTGTGTGTGTTGTTTTCACGACGTTTCGGCTGAACCATTCTTCGGCCGTCTTCAGATGTAATATTCGAATGTGATGGTGGTAAACAGAGGTTTTTACTCCAATGGAGCCAAAGCTTAAAACATAAAGAGTGTTTTTATTATTACCGCTAAGCATCATCTTTGTTATATTTGTAATATTATGCAAACGCTAGTTAAGACAAGAGGAAAGGGGCGAATCGTTTGAAATCTGCTTTTTGCATTTAGTGTCATGTATAGTTTCAGTCTGTAGTTGCTGTATGGTAAGCTTATGAGTAAGAAAAAGAATTGATTAATACAGCGTTGAATACATTAGCTGCATATGCGGCTGGTATGCGAGATTGAACCTGGTAAGTAATGATATATATCCGCAGGTGAGTAACCGATCAAAGTTACGGTTCTCGTTTGCCAATGTATTAAATGTAATGCAGAAATGTGGGGCAGCAGTTTTGAACGAGATGCTTTTAGGAATACTGTTTCTTCGCCAGTGCAATAAAAACTTTTTTTTTTTAAATATATATATATATATATATATTCAATTTGTAGGGGGGTGCAATTTTGCTCGTCTAGAAACTTTAGTAATTTTTGCTTGACGAGATGAACTTGCAAATCATGACAGGTTTGAGTTAGAGCCTCGGGATGTATGAGAAAGCAAAAATGTATTTAGAAATATACATTCAGAAATACCTCCACACACCTCACACACAAAGGTTCGGGGGATTTGAACTGCGTGCACAAACCGAATGAAGTACTGACTTTTGCGGCTATCCTTTTTGTGCAGTTAAAGTTAGTCTTTGTCCATCAAAATGGTTTTGCAAACCCCTAAACAAATGCTGGTCAGTTGGAGCAAGGTCAGGAGAGTATGGTGGATAAATAATTTTTCCTAGCCGAATGCCTCGGTCACTCGATCGGTATGAGGACGTGCATTATCGTGATGAAGAATGCCAATATTCCATAGCCGTATACATTCATATCCTGATAAATTCAGGGCTATATCACGCTGATCTGATGTCGCTAATCTAACTATAATTGAAGAAACTTATGAAGTGATGCTATGTAACATAGTAAAGTAAATAATTTAAGTACCTATTTTGTATCCTTGTTCTTAAAATGTGCTGTGTCGGATTTCTGAGATTAGTAACAAATAAATTAGATTTAATTTTTTAAATGTTTTTTTAGAATTTAAAAGAAAATGTAAGCTTAGGAATATTTAATAATCTTTTCTTTAATTGACACTTCTACGCTTTTTTGGATTACCTCTGGTAAATACACTTTATTCAAAACTTTTGACAGCAATAATTTTAAAAAAATCTTTTAAAATAAAGTTGTGTAGTAATTATCACCGAAAAGATGAATTCTAAAAACCGAAATTTAAAAAATCAACAAGTTAACAACGTTTTAAAATTGAAATATTTTAATTCTGTTTTTTTGTGGCGGTGGGGACACAGTTTTCAAATTTGAAACTGTCTTGATTTATTTTTAAATTTTTGGATACCTAAAAAAGTTAAGCTTTAAAAATGTGTGATTAGAATGTGAGGGCCGATAAAAGAAATTCGATACCATACGATTCGATTCGAAAAAAAAACATTATAAAAATTAAATCTAATTTTTAAAAAGAATGATTAAAAATACGTATTTAAATTATTTACTTTACTATGCTACATATCATCACTTCATAGGTTTCTTCAATTATAGTTAGATTAGGATATCAGATCAATGAGATATAGCCATGAATTTATCCACCTATGAATATATACGGCTAGGAAAAATTGGCTATGAAATGTATACGGCTATTAATTGTTTGCTAAGAATCATTTACTATGAATTGCTGGCTATGAATGTTCCGTAATCCGCTACAGACAGGTCATGTGGGCCCCATTTTCCAACTTCTGACACTTTTCCTAGCTTTTTCAAATTACGATGACTTACATTGAATTATTCACTAAGTTTCCTGACTACAGCAGGATAGGGATAGCATTTCAGCTATCTTGTTCAAGCACTATGGGTACAACAAAATACAGACAAAACTTTTGTTAGAACAATATATATATTCGAAAAAGGTGTTCTATTTTTAAATTTGGGGACTGCCCACAAAGGAAGCAATGGTGTTAGCTCTCCTGTTGTTTGCCTCTGGCAACGACTATGTACGTGAGATTTTTTTAAAGGAGTAATTGAAATCCTTTTTGTTTTGTTTTGTTTGTATCATGTTTTTGTCATCGTGCATTCCGATGTGATTATTAATTAATGTCATGTTTTAACGAATGTGCGTGATACAAGAGAATATGCTGCGACGAACGAAAGAGGGACTGAATGAGTGAAAATCTTTAGTGTTTGTGTTTTATTAAACTCTTAGCAAACCAATTATTTAGTGATCTAAAAAACAAAAAGCAAATCGAAAATGACCTGCGACTATAATTAGTTTAGTTGAGGCGAGTCCACAAGTAAGGCTAGCACGTAGGAATTAAACTCACTATACAGTAGTAATGTTCTGCGAGACTAGCTTCGTAACATTACTTAGTTTGGCACAAGGCCACAATTGTAGTGCAGTCAGTGAGAATCGAACTCACTACACAGTAGTAATGATCTGTTAGCCTACCCACGGTAAGGCACATATGAACT
>VCCN01005209.1:393876-405794 GCA_006491835.1 Architeuthis dux | reverse complement strand
TCAAGTGCTTTTTTTATGTGGTCATCTATTTTCAATGTGGGTATTGGGCAGTTTTATTGCAGTTTTGGTTTATCTTGGTCGGCTCTCTATGAGCCGTTTTCAAGGGTTACGACATTGACATCTGACCTGTAGTTCCTGATCTGATTGTTATTTTTAAGTGTTTCTGGTCTTTTTTCTGTGAACTTATTGTGAACTTAAATTAGCCTTGATTTCTATTTTTAGTCCTATTTGTTTGAGTTTTTTAGTTATTTCTTTTTTAATTTTATCTACTTTTTGCCCGATCATATTCTTAAATACTAGTAAACCATCTTCCATGTATATACCTATGTCATTGATGTTTATGTCCTTACTATTGGTTAGGTTATATAATATGTATAGCCCTACAAGGTCAGATATTTGCGCACTATCATATGCGCCCATTGCTACATCAAATCCAGGGCTATCTCCTTTTACCCATTGTATGTTTCTGTTGTAGAGTATTGTTCTTCTGCTGTGCATTATAGTTTCTATGTCGGATTTTGTTATTTCATTACATGTCTCTGCCATTATCAATGCGTAATTTAAAAATTGTTAATTTTTTTAGACGTAACCCTAGATTTAAATAACAAAACCTATGAAAACTACTCAAAGCCCAACAAGAAGCCATTATACGTTAATATAAAATCAAACCATCCACCATCAATAATAAAAGAGATACCCAACTTCTATGTATGTTTTTGAAAAATGTTTTGTGTGATTTGCTAGTCTGGTTTTAAATTCTGGTTTCGTTAGTCCGAAATAAATTTTCTCCTCTTTCGGGTTTTCTAGTGTTGATATTTTAGCCCTGTAGACTACTTCTCTGGTGAGACATTTATTATTCACTACACATTCGTTTGGGTTTCTACAATTTTCTTTTCAGTTATATTGTTCTCCGTTTTGTTTTTAAATTGTTTTTTAATATAATTATTGTGATTGGTTATGATCTTTCCTATGTTATCCATGCAAGAGTATCCCAGTTTTATGTTATTGATATGTAGTAATTGATGCAATTTATTTTTCCTGCGGAAGTGTTTTTTTAACTAGTTCTATAAATTTCTTTACTTACATCCGTTTTCACATTTTTATTGAAAGGGGGGGGGGTGAACTTTTCCTGCTTCTGTTATTCCTGTTTTTTTTTTAAATTTCGTTATCATTATTCCTATTTTTTTCTATTTTTCCCCCGTTATATATTAGTTCAAAATTCTTGTATCCACTATTTTGTAACACTTTTTGATATTCTGCGACGTGTTTATTAAAAGCTTTCCTGTTAGAAGTGTTGCTAGTTAGTCTTTTATTTATAGAGTTGGGTATCTCTTTTATTATTGATGGTGGATGGTTTGATTTTATATTAACGTATGATGGCTTCTTGTTGGGCTTTGAGTATTTTTCATAGGTTTTGTTATTTAAATCTAGGGTTACGTCTAAAAAATTAACCATTTTTAAATTACGCATTGATAATAGCAGAGACATGTAATGAAATAACAAAATCCGACATAGAAACTATAATGCACAGCAAAAGAACAATACTTTACAACAACAACATACAATGGGTGAAAGGAGATAGCCCTGGATTTGATGTAGCAATGGGCGCATATGATATTGCGCAAATATCTGACCTTGTGGGGCTATACATATTATATAATCTAACCAATAGTAAGGACATAAACATCAATGACATAGGTATATACAGGGAAGATGGTTTACTAGTATTTAAGAATATGATCGGGCAAAAAGTAGATAAAATTAAAAAAGAAATAACTAAAAATCTCAAACAAATAGGACTAAAAATAGAAATCAAGGCTAATTTAAGTTCACAATAAGTTCACAGAAAAGGGCCAGAAACACTTAAAAAATAACAAACATATAAGGGACTACAGGTCAGATGTCAATGCCTTAACCCTTGAAAACGGCTCATAGAGAGCTGACCAAGATAAACCAAGACTGCAATAAAACTGTCCAATACCCCACATTGAAAATAGATGACCACATCAAAAAAGCACTTGAAAAAATAAAACGCCCACAAAAAGAACAAGGCACCAATGGGCAACACGAAACAGCCAATTACGGACATGAACGAATTTCTCCATTAATAATGTAACTATATAAGAAATTAAAAATGTTTTGGTGCCAGCTTTGATGTTAGAGTCTGTTCCAATCGAGGTAGTGACAAAATACTTAGGGACACTTAAGGATTGTCAGGTATAATACATGACAGAGGAAAGCCGAAGAATCCATCGGCCTGAATGATAATGCTTCATACGCGTCGAATAGAGATTTACATATCGACACGATAAATGAAGAGAATCTCTTCTAATGGTTTCGAACTGTTTTATTCCCAATAATTTAATTATTAATTATTCAATTATTGTACCATCAAAAACAACCGATCTGTGTTTCAAATTTGAATAGACTCAATGCAACTGAGTCAGTGGTTATTAAAACAAACAAACACACACACACACACACACACACACACAGTCTAGATTCGATCAATGTGACCCAGACACTTAAGATTCAACACTTTGACATCTGATTCACGGCATTTGTAAAAAGACGGGTCATCTCTACTAGCTGGACTCGTGGTGTTGACAACTAAGATTGTCCATTATCTCTCGTGCCTCTGCCTGTATCTTCTCATTCTCTCCACTATCCCACCCAATCTTCCTTGTCCATTCATGATTTTATCTAAATGTTATACAAACATGGATTAGTTTCATAAGCGAAAATGTTCCTACCCCGCTCAGTAAACTACCTAACTTTATTTTCTTCCCTCTCCCTTCATGCCCTCTAACCTAACTTTTTTCTCCCCTCTCTCTCTTCCTACCCTCATCAGTAAACTACGTAACCGCTTTTCGTCTCCTCTCTTCCCATCTTTTTATTAAACTACCTAATCACCCTCCCCCTCTCTCTTCCTACCCCTTCAGTAATCTACCTAACTCCTTTTCTCCTCTCTTTCTTTCTTAATAGAATATTGTGAATAAAATAAGTAATATTTTTATTTTTTAATTCATAATAAAATATATAAGTAATACATTTTCATAAAAGAATACGTTACGCTCCAAAAGAACTGGGTAAAAAACCCAGTTTTTTTGCAAACTTGTAATTCCGTAACGTAACACAGAAACGAACAAAGAAAATCTGTTTCACAGTCAGCTTTATTCAAATTTCCGCGTTCCAAAATTCTTTCTCTTATGATTTAACCAATTGACCAATTAGAGCGTGACGAGCAGAATTATACCATAGATTCTGGAGAATATTATTCCCTTTTATATCTTCTCTGATTTTCAATTCAAATCAACCACTGAAAAATCTTATATGTAAGAAAGGTAATGACATCTTGACCAAATTATATTCAATTATCGTCAAATATCAAATATCAACTCCTCATTATCGATTTCCGATCGATTTCGATATATATCACTCGTTCTTTTGAAACTAATCTTAGTCCCAGACATCCAAAAACTGTAATTCGTTTTTTTTATATTAGTTATTGTAGTATTATTACGTTTTGACTTGTCTTGCGTTCATCTTACTTATGTTGCTTTTTTATCGTGTCTTTCAGATCGTTATTCTACGACCATTAAATAATCAGCGTCCTTATACTGTGGAAGCTCTCTTTAAGAGAGCCATCACTGCTCTCTCACCGTGTCACGGTCTTACTGATTAGTCTACGAAGTAGTCGCTGTTCAAATGAGTCATATAGCTATATTCTTTGCTTCATCTGATCTTCACAACGTCGCCACGATGTCATTGTTTTATTACACTAACCGTATTATATGTAATAGTCTTCGGATTTCAGAGATGAAGCATTGCCAATTATTATTCATTTTTGTTCTAGTATTTCTTTTATCTTACTTGTGTTGCTTTTTATCGGAACTCTCGGGAGTTAGTTATTCTACGATCGTTAAATAAGCAGCAGGGATCGGAAACTCGCATCCCTTATTCTTTGACTTTACTAGTTTGTGTAGTTCATATAAAAGTATTGATTTTTAAATGGTATAGCTAAGGAGTCGATCCACATGTTAACAAGTTTATTGGAAGACACTTTTATCCCCAATAATACTTCTGAATGAATTCGAATAATATTGGAGATATGAATTTTCTAGAACATGCAGTCTGTTCCTGTGAATCACTATTCAAAATCATAGAATTTCGAAGAGAGAGGAAAACTAATAAGCCGAATCAATGAATCCTCCTGGCAAAGGTGAGTATAATTGGAAGGTAAGCTAAAAATCTGTGAGCAATTCTGTGGATTGGGGTCTGCATCGTGGCTGCAACAGATGCCAAAGGTCAGTAGTCGAGCTTAGGTAGAAATCAAGATTTCAACGCCAATTTGGTTTTAAAAAATAGAGATTATTATGTTAAAACCAAAAAGAAGAACTTAGCCTTGGCATTGATAGATTCCAAAAAGGTTTATGATACCACAACCATCTAAGAAATCCGAATATCTTCGTTTACGCTTAGACAAAAATAAACTATTCTTAAGTGGAGTTTCCATTTATCGAACAGTTTCGTCACTTGTAAATTCCACAATTAATAAAAGGGTACAAATTATTTTTTTTAATGTCATTTAGATAGATTAAAAATATATCGTAAAAGAGAAAGATGGTATTTCGATATTTTTCACCGGAAAAATTAAATTATCTTCATGTTTAAAAATCTGAATTAATAAATACTTGAAGTTGTTTAGTTCCGATACTTCGAATATTCTTCATGTTCAGAAATTGACTAGACTAATATGTCCGTCTTGTTCATTTTAATACTCGATGTTTCGAATAGTAATTCCTAGCATTTTTCAGCTGATATCACGAATAGTCTTTTATACAGTTTTAATTACAATTACATTTTAATTTAATGCCCATTTATGATTACATTTTTTCATTTTTAAAGGAGCTAAGTGTTTCTTTTTAAAATAACTTGTACGGTTTGAAATAAATATGACATTATTTCTTTTGTCTTTATACAGAATATTTCAGCTCTATTCTGTGAGTTACTCGTAACCGAAGATATTCTTTATACAGAATATTTCAGCTCTATTCTGTGAGTTACTCACAGAATAGAGCTGAAATATTCTGTATAAAGACAAAAGAAATAATGTCATATTTATTTCAAACCGTACAAGTTATTTTAAAAAGAAACACTTAGCTCCTTTAAAAATGAAAAATAATGTTTGGATTAATTCCTGAACAATGGCAACCTCTTTCTTTCTGGTTTTAATGCATTTTTACAGTAAAATAATTTACAATCCATAACTACGATACAGTTACTTGCAATGCATTATAATATAATATCCTTATTCTATCAGTATCGTTTTCATTAATTCCTAATCACTGACAATCGGTTTCTTCCATACTTTCAATGCATGACATACAGATTGAGTACCGAAACTTGCGAAAAAAATGTTTAGGGAAAAACAGGAAAATTCGGTGGTTAATCATAATTCTTTTTCTCTACTACCAGAAATATTAGTGTGTTAGTGCAGAAAATGACTGAAATCCCGAGGGAAAGTGGTGGAGCAGCGTTAAAATTAATTACTATTTAAATTATAAAACTTGTCTGTAAAATAGTTATATAAGTTTGTATGCATATACGAGCGCTGTGCTTGTGCTGATAATTAACATACAGAAGGGAACGAAGCTTACTTTCTTGGTTGTTTGTTTCTTTGTTAGATTTTGTAGAAGCAGGAAGATTCGTCGTAGTGACATCGAAAATGTGGCATAGAAAAGGAAAATGAATCGACATAACACTTGCTGTAACAATGAATATAGTTTTGATATTATAAAGAAAATGATTACAGATAACAAAAGAGAATCTATGTTTGTTGTAATGATTGTTAAAAGTAAAAGTCCTTGTATATTTGTGAGTTATTGTCTGTAATCGATATAGTGAATGACTTATGAGTAGTTTAGAAAGAAAGTATTTCGTGTTAAAAGCTCAAATTTACTTTGACGATTTGGGGGTTAAATGTTCGATAGCGTCTCTTGTTCCAGGAATTTGAAAAAAAACATAGCATTTTCTTTAAATCAACGTATGTTTGGGTAAGTATTCATTCATTTTGCAATATGAAATATAAATATTTTAAGAGACATACAGATTCATATTTCCAACTCCTCTAATTTTGGCTTCAGTGTTTTTGGCACGGTTCCCAGTTCGCCTACCACTCTCGGCACTACCCTGACCACATCTTTCTCAGCTCCCGAGACAGGTCCTGGTACTTTTCCAGCTTTTCACTTTCGCATTGACTCTGTGGTCGGCAGGGATAGCCACGTCTCCGATCTGGCAGATTCTCTTTTCTTTAAAATGGCCGAACCCTAGTTGTTTGCACAATTCCCAGTGTATGACTGTTGCTACTCTGTCGTGTCTATTCTTGTACTCTTTCTGTGCCAGTTTACTACATTAGCTGACTATATGCTTTATCGTCTCATCTCTTTCTCTACAGAGGCGACATTTACTGGTTTCCTAGGTTCTGTCAATCTTCACCTTGATGTAGTATGTGGTGATGCACTTGTTCTGCGCTGCCATGATGAGGGATTCCGTTTCTTTCCTCAGGTGTCCTCTGCATAACAATTGTTCTTCTGCAATATTTTCTATTTGCCTTTCAAATTCGTTGTATTCTTTACGTCCCCCTTGTTTGCTATCTTTTTATTGTTTGTTAAACTGTTTCGAGCGCTTTTCATATTTTCAATGCATGCTAGGTCATTTGGACAGTCTTCTATGCTGACTTCTCTGCCGCCTTCTTTCTTTTTCACACTTAACACCATGCAACGCTGGGTAGTGAGTGTTATTTTCTAATTGCGTATCTCAATGATATGGGTCTCCAAGTCGCTTTTACCAAGTGCCCTGCTATATTTGCTTTTGAGGCAACCTACAACTATGTCCCCATAATTGTCTGAGGCAAAATAGGTAAATTACAAAATATCAATGTTCTGATCACAAAACTGAAGTTTGAAGAAAATAATAGCCATTTTCTATATTTTTTGCACATAATCAATCAGAAAATAACACTTATTACCCAGGAAATTTAAAAAGAAAACGTTGTGTTGTGTAATATGTCTGTGTCATCTCTGGGATGTAGAGCCGTGTGCATAGTCATAAGTTTTCCATTGCTTTGAATTTATTCTTTGTCCATCCAAGAAATGGTCCCGTGTATCTTACTTCCCATGGGTTCATCCCCCCCTTTTATCAGATGTTTTGCTATTTATGGTAGTTTCTAATATTTTCTCATCCTTATTATTTTTTCCTGTTTTATCGAGTCACATTTAAGAACTCCCATGTATTTAGTCCTGTATGGTTAATGCACCGATTGTTGTATTATCCGGTAAGTCAATTCCTTCCACTGTCATAAGCATCCCCCTGTGTATTTAACGCGCATTTTTCTATTCCGTATTCCAGTCCGATGGATATCGTCGCTGTAGTTTTTTAACTTTGTTGATCAGCATTTCGAGTTCTCCGCAAATACTTTTATGTCTTCCATGTACATTTCTCTTTGTTTTGGAGAATTGGTATCCTTTTGGTGATTTGCTATTTTGCAGTGGTATCATCGTTTTGCTGTTTTGCAGTGGTATCATCGTTTTGCTGTTTTGCAGTGGTATCATCGTTTTGCAGTGGTATCATCGTTTTGCTGTTTTGCGGTGGTATTATCGCTATGACAAATAGTAATGGGGATAGAGAGTCTCCCTTAAAAATCCCTCTTTTTATACTTACCGTTGCTAAATTTTCTCCTGCGGCTGTCAAATTCACTTTCCAGTTTTTCATAGGGTTAGCTATGAATCTCACCAATGATTAGCTAATTTTGAACATCCTGTGGCATTCAAACATCAGCTATGTGGGATCATGTCGTATGCTTTTTGTATTATTAGCATGGTACCGGTCACAAACGACGGGTTATTTACTTATGGACACACACACACACACACAAATATATATATTTATATATATATATATATTTATATATATATACGTGGTATGTCTAAAAAAAGAACTTTTAGAACCGCACTCCAATGAGACGTTTTAGCGTGCTGGGGACTGGAATGTTGTAGCAGTGACCGTGACCGTTTGTATGAAAATATGCATCAGTCACTTTGGTTAGTACTGAGCTTGCTAGGGTGAACGTGTGTGTAGTGCGTTTGTCATTTTCCCCCAAAGTTGAACAATGAAGGATCTTGAAAAGCAACATGTTTTTGTGAATTCTGTTTCAAATTAGGAAACACTTTTACGGAGATTTTTCTAATGTTACAACAGGCCTATAAGTAAACACGCGAGTGATACCAGCGTTTCAAATCGGGAAGAATACCCACGATGCCCAAGACGATGCCAAATCTAGATGACCTTTCACGTTGACAGACGATCACATTGAAAAGGTGCATGCGTCCAATCCGTGGAAATCTTCGTCTGACTGTCCAGAGAGTCTCCGAAGAATTAGGAATCTGTCAAATTTGAGCCATATGATTTTAAAAGAAAAACTGATGATGCATCATATTGTCACAGTCAGCCAGTCAGGCTTGTTAATCATGAATCGTGAAAACTTTCAGAAAAATTGATGAAACCTGGTACAGCTTTGATGTAAAAAAAAAAGACAGTCGACGCAGTGGGTTGGAACATTGTCACAACGACCAAAAAAGCACGACAAACACCCTCAAATGTGAAGATGATGTTTATCGTCTTTTTTTTTATTGGAAGTGCATTGTTCATCATGGGTGTGTTCCACGTGATCAGACAGTCAGTAAAGAGTTTTACTTGGAGGTACTGGGGCGTTTGAGAAATGCATTGCGATGGAAAGTGCCTAGACAAACAAAACCTGGATTATCCGTGAACTTTGGCGAAGCACGAGACGGCTCTTGTCCCTTATTTCGCCCCAGCGGACTGTTTTTTCCAGCAAAGCACGATTTCAGACGATAGAGGAGATAGAAGAAAATGCGCTACGAGACACGCACACTATGCCTCAGACACTATGTCTCAGACAGGCATACCTCAGAACGACTTCCAGAACTGGAAAAAACGTTGGGCGCAATGTACGCTGGAGGGGATTATTTTGAAGTTGTAGGTAAAGCAATAAATTTGTTTTGGAAAAAGTTTGGTTTCTTTTTAGACACACCTCGTATATGGATACACATTGCGTTTTATACGTGTGGATTATTATCAGGGAAAGTAACTCTTCTTCCCAAATGAATGAGTTACGATTTTTAACAGTATAAGGGAAGTTACTCTGCCATTCCTTATTCTTTATTACCTAATGTCAGTGTCAACGAGTTTACCTTGGAAGTGACGTGAACAAATAATGTAAAGAGACAAATTGAATTGAATGCCAAGAAATATTAAATATCATTTTCAATATGTCTTGGTTAGTGCAAGGCTTTGCAAAGGGTTAACAAATCAATTTCATTTTCAATATGTCTTCAAGGTTGTGGTTAGTGCAAGGGTTTGCAAAGGGTTAACAAATCAATATCATTTTCAATATGTCTTCAGGGTTGTGGTTAGTGCAAGGGTTTGCAAAGGGTTAACAAATTTCGTATTGATTAATTATATCTGGTCTGATTGAAGTCAATTTAAGAAATAATGGTCTTAAGTTGTCTGAATTCTTTTTTAGCTGAAACATTTTCATTATTAATTCATGACTAGTTTATCCTTCATCTTTCATTTTGATTTACGATTCACGCTACTTGCCTAACGGTCGCTGAACTACCTGAGCGTTGCAATGAAAAGCAACACAAATAAGATTAAACATAAACTAGACAAAAATTAATGAAAATAATTAATCTAAGAGATTCACACAACTTAAGACTAAGACTACTACTACAATTACTACTATATAGTAAACAAACAATATAACGTGGTGAAATCGGATGAGAAAGAATGTAACTATATAATTAGATTCAACTTCGCCCAGTTGTTAGTATCCGTGGTCAAATCGGCAAGGCAGTGTCCATGTTAGGCAGGCTCACAAGGATATGGGATGCGAATTTGAATTTCGTCGGAGGCTACTTATTTATTTCCAATCCGCTGATTTCTTAAAGGTCGTAGACTCTAAAACTATCTGGGTGTTGATATAAACAGCAACAATAATAAGATGAAGGATAGACTATTCAAATATTAAGAAGAAGAATTAACAAGAATCACTAGAAATATTTGGTTGATGTTTTCTCAATGTAAATTGAAGTATCATCGCCTAAGAGAAATCAGAAGTAAACCGTTCATTGCATTTATAGGAATTTTCCGACCTATTATAAAATCTATATTTTCCACCTATTATAAAATCTTTACTTTAGCTAAACATTCCTAAATAAATAAAAATTGAAAATTAACACCTATTGAAAATTAAGAATGAACTTTATATCTATATTTAAAAAAACAAGATTACGTATAGTAAAACAAATACCACGTTATTACTAAGGGAGGTAACTCGAACAAAGAACAGAAAAGTGAGAAAGGGAAGTGTCAGAAAATAAAATAAGATAAGATGAAAATTAAAAATAACGAAGAGAAGAACACAACAATATTTACAATTATACGTATAATCCCTCAATTCTGCCAGTAACGCTTGCATTAATTCCTGACCAATGACAATCCCCTTCTTCCTGATTTTCAATGCGCAATTAAGAGCTGAAAGTTGCTCAAATTTTAGATTATAAATTGCAAAATCCAGTATTTAATCACCACATTTCCTTTCCCCTCCCATCAGAGATATTTAGCTTACTAGTGAAGAAAATGATTAAAGCTAGGGTCTAGGTTGGCCAGTCTGCATAGAGAAATCTTTATCACCCCCACCCCCTGCCTCACTAAGGACCACGGGAAATAGTAGCAGCTAAGAGAAGGAACAACATTCCAGTGGTCACCCCAAAAACATCACAGGGGAGGGCATATATATGCCTATGTTGAGTAGTTGTATCAAACCAGTTTGAAAAATCGTATTAAACGTAAAACAGCCTGTCACTGGTCGTTGTCTCGTTCTTTCATAAGATCGCTCTGCCCAAATTAGGGATTATCTCTTCTTTAGACAAGCATTGAGCACTCTTTACTGATACCATCGCCGAACACATCCGATCTACGGATTTATATTCTGAAATATTTTACCTTAAAATATTTCTCCGACTATCATTACCATCATTCATATATATATATATATCATGATCATCATCATCATATATATATATCATTATTATATTTTATTCTTTCATTTATTCTTTTATGTGATGCGGACTGCGGTTTCGAACGCATATTTGGGAAGTGAGAGAGATCAAAATCTAGCATCGTGAAATTCTGTTAAATAAACATATTCAGGGCCTAGTTAGTACATGTATCCCTTTATCGGCTGATTGTGTGTGTGTGTGTGTGTGTGTGTGTGTGTGTGTGTGTGTGAATGAGTATGTGTGTGTGTGTGTGTGAATGAGTATGTGTGATTATGTGGGCGGGTTAGTGTAGGGTGTGGGAGAGGTGTGATATATGACTGATGGCATCAATCTCTAGTCAATGATTGATGTTTATTAGGTTGGCTGATGACCACCGCTGTTCGGAGCTTAATCTTATGATGTATGCGTGCGTGTGTGAGTGCGTGTGCTTATTGGGAAGTGTGGGTCAGAGTTATGTACGTGTGTGTGGGTGTGTTCTGTGTATGTGGAGTGAATGTGTGTGAATAGAGAGAGTGTGTGGTTAAGTTTGTGTATGTGTGTGTAGGTGACACATAGGTAATTATGAGATCCGTAATGTACAGTGCTTTTGATGACTACCACATTTGTTATCAAGGTAATGGAATATCCATTGTATTCGTTGTTATTGCCACCCATAATTGGGAATAGACATCATGTTTACATGTATATGGGTATGTGTGTAGTCCTTGGTAATTCATTCGATTTGTAGAGATAAGTTCGTTTGTGTCTGAGTTATTAAATGTTGTCGGGGTGGTT
>VCCN01005209.1:341878-357881 GCA_006491835.1 Architeuthis dux | reverse complement strand
AGCTTCACGTTTTGGACTGTGACCTTTTAATCCCAACAGATTTACAAATTTCCAACGATATATATATATGTATTTATTTCCTTCATGAATTAAATCCACAATTCTGCCTAAAAAGTATACTTGACATTTCCTTGTAAAATCCTGAAATACCTATAAATTAATTTAGTCTTTTAAAGTACTCAGATATCTCAACTGGGAGACGAGATATGAAATTCTGTTGTTTTATTTTTGTGTGTGTGTGCTGGCGGCCATTTTGTTTTATGCAAATGAGGTAGTTTCTTTTCTTAGGAACACCTTTTTTTTCTCAAAGAGGACATCCTAAGGAACATTTTGGTACCCTAAATGTAGAATCTTGGTGGGGAGGGTGCACGGTAGCCCCTGTCGGCCCCCGAATTAACTGTATCTACATGTGCGATTCGCTACTTAAACGTAACGGTAATGTTGCATGTTTGAAACAAATTGTTACGGGCGATAAAAAATATAATTTGCGACAATGTAGAATTAAAGAGATCGTGGTGTAAGCAAAGTGATCCTCCATTAACCGTACAAAAGGCCGGGCTACGTCTAAACAAGATGATACTATGTGTATGGTTGGATTAGAGGGAAACCAAGCGATTGATTCGAATAAGTACTACTAGAAAGTACTCAATCATTGCATACTTCCGCCAACGACATTGTCACAAAAAGCAGAATGACAATCAGTTTACATATATCTACAATGCAGGGGAGGTGACTGTAGAAAATAAATCCACGATGAGCCTTAAAATTGAATGAATTTTTCCTTGTCCCATAGCCTAATCTTCCAGAAAATTCCATTGAAATTCATTCAGGACTTTTGGAGATATTGTGTGGACATATAGCTACGATGTGGGGAACGTAATTGTTAGTATTTCTGGGTCCACCCCAAAATTTAATCACTTCATTGGCCACTCCTCCACAAAATTTAAATTAAATCAATTGAGAACTTTTGGAGATAGCTTGCACAAACAGACAAGCAGACAAGCAGACAGACAGACAGACAGACAGACAATATATCGTTGGCAGAGGTAAATCCAGTCCAACTAATCATAGAAATCGTACGGAATTAGTTAAGCAAAAAGATGTAATATTGTATCAGGATAATGGCAAAAATTGTTTAGAATTTGGCTAAAGAGTATTCACTCACCAGACACTGAACTGTCGGATTACCACAATTATTCTAATGAAAAAGAAATTCCCTGGAAGACTGCAAAAGAACAGTTATTTGTGGAAAAAGGCAAATAATTCTGGGAGGATGGATTTATTATATTTTTTATACACTATGGAAATAGATTTTTTTTAATTTAAACTTTTTGCTGCCGCTCAAATTACCATTGGAATTGTTTTACATATACCACAAGAGGTGTTAATACTAATATAATTTTTAACATAATAACGTTTACTAATCGGACGTCTTGCCAAAAATCTTTTATTCTCTTTAAAATTGTCATTTTGGCCAAAAGAGTTAATACAAAATCCTTATAAATTCTGACGTAGCCTGGGATCTTTTCTGGTGAATATTATTATTGGTACCGCTGTCAACACATTCAATCATTCTTTTTATTACATCTCTTGGAGGATCTGGTATGAATTGTCAGCACGGAGCATAACATTGCCTCGATCTGCAACAGTAGTTTTGTCACTGAATAAAACATGTGTAATCTAAATTCAACTTTAGATTTAATCTAAAGGCAACAATGTAACATTTTAATCTTGGTATTATTTGTAGGTAAAAAATGCGAAATTGATATGGATGGGTGTTTGTCACACCCATGTCGAAATGGTGCCCAGTGTGTGGACACGCCAGAAGCATTTCGTTGCATCTGTCCAAACGGCTTTGAAGGTTAGTAGCGTCAAGTTGTTCTTTACCTCTTAAGTGACATCTATAGATTTTCCGGCCATGCATAGATGCAATTTGTTAATTCCTTTATGTACAACTGTTACTAATATTACTATTGCTGCTGTTGTTTTTGTTGGTAGTAGTAGTAGTAGTAGTAGTAGTAGTAGTAGTAGTAGTAGTAGTAGTAGTAGTAGTAGTATTATTACGTTTATGATGGCAAATATTGTATTATTGGATCAAATTTAAGCAGACAAAAAAGTTCCACTAAAAAGAATTCTAAAAAAATGCAAAATGGCGGTAGTAGTAGTAGTAGTAGTAGTAGTAGTAGTAGTAGTAGTAGTAGTAGTAGCAGCAGCAGCAGGTAGTGAGGGAAAGAGAAGTGATTATAAAGAGAATGGGATAACAGAACGAATCCAACCAGCCAATCAGATTCGCTGCCTAACAATTTGGTTAATATTCGTTCTTCTCTGTTTATTTCGGACCAAATAAGTGTGAGCAAATTTAGACTTTATAATGGAAATTACTAACCCAAATCCCGTGGATTGTTTTTATTCTTTATTTCCGTGTAAGTAGTAATCTAAATGTCTTACTGCTAAACCTTACTGATTAGGGGATGGAAAAGCTCCTACAGAAAACCCATTGTCCACTATTAAATATCAGCATAGCTTGGTAAGGCGTAGCAGCGGAAAAGAATTCAGAGGAATAGGTAGGAGTTTATTAGAATGGTTGATTAATAAGGGGCAAGCACACAAACCTCCTGCCAACACGTCATGTGCCAGCGTGGCAGGATGTGGCCCAACACTCCCCATGGTTCGCAGGATCAAACATATAACGACTGTTCCTGCTGGGTCAACAAATTTAAATCAAGACCCAGACACATCACTTGCTTTGGGTAGGTGTGATGTGCTCCAAAGGCGATTACCAAAACCAAAACCAAAACCAAAACACAACCCCAAATACAACTCTAGGATCTTCAACAAGAAGACAGCACTATACATCGGCTCCTGCAACGTCAGGACACTTTCCACAGATATACACCTAACCAACCTCGAAGGTGAAATAGAAAATACCAAGTGAGACATTATCGGAATAAGCGAAATGAGAAGACCCAGAGAAGAACTATTTGAACTAAAGAGCAAACATCTTCTCTAATAAAATACTTCAACATCATTATGGGATGGACAAGGTAATGAAGATTGCGTGGGTGATACAAAATACGAAATGAAAGAGGTGAAGCTCTTGTTAACTTTGAAACAGCGAACGGGTTCAAAATCATGAACACCTTCTTCAAAAAGAAACCCAACAAAAGATGGACTTGGAAAAGCCCCAATCACGAAACTAAAAACGAAATAGACTACATCCTAGCTGATAAAAATGACACTGTCAAAGATATCCAGGTCCTAGATCAAGTCAGTGTAGGAAGCAACCACAGAATGGCGAGAAGTAAAATTCAAATTAACACCAAAAAAGAAATGTTCTGCGCCAAGCAGCAACCACTCGACACGAACCCACCCGTTCCTTCCAACGCGAATTGAAAAATAGATATGAAGTTCTCGCAGAACTTGAAGAGAGCAACGACGACACTAACATCAAAGAGCTCTGCAACAGAATAATAACCCCTCTAATTGAAGTCGCCAGTATGTTTAAGCCAAAGGACAGCAAACAAACCATCAACAAACTCTCAGAAGAAACCACGAATCTCATGGGAAAACGCAGAATTCCAAATCACCGACAAGAAAAAAGATTGACGCAATCGAACTAAACAAAACCATCCGATAAAACGAAGAGAAGACAGCAGAAGATACACAACGGCAGTCGTCGAGAAAAGGGTAGGGGTTTCAAAACTATCAACAAAAAGCTAGTGGTGGCTAGGCGGCTGACGGAAGGAGAACAAATACAATCTTACCTTTTTTAGGGTTTTATTAACAACAGCAATAAAAGACATGGTTTTGGAAATACCGCAGCGTGGTTCTTATAAAAAAGGGGGGAGGATTGCGATAAGGTTGCTCCTTTATTGCGGCTTACTTAGCCTCGTAACAATAGTGTGTTTTACACACAGCAATTTGAAGAACTTCCGTTTGTATTTGAAGCTCTTAGGTAATGTACTCCCTTGTGCAAACTGGTTCTCCGAATCCTTGTGATGTAGACACGTCTACCAACTACCGAATTGTAGGTAGGGCGGGTTTTAGAAGAGTGTCTTGTAATAATGCTGCGTATTGCTGCATACGCTGCGTGTAGCTGTTGTACTGCTTGCTGCTTGTGGGGACCTTAAAAATAAAGGTATATTTATACAATTCAAAACATTAAACATTAAACTCCTCTTGTTTTCCCGCCAAACCACGCGGTTCTCGTTCACAATGGGATGTCTTTCGCCACATTTCACCTAGAGGGGAGACAGCATCTGTTCTCCCAGCGTCGGACATCCTTAATAGTTTAATTATACACACGGCTATATTTTTTCTGACAGAACAAGCTTTTTACCAAAGTGATCACCAACCGAATCGCCAATACGCTAGATGAAAACCAACCACGGGAACAGGTTGGCTTCAGAAGGAGTTACTCGCCCATTGATCGTCTCCATCAAACGAAGAATCACCCTAGGCTGACAAGCTCAACATTCAAGAAAAGAAAAGAAGGGTCTATAATCAATGCGTCATCCCAATAGTCACATATGGAACTGAAACGTGGAAACTAAAAGATTGTCTCTCAAACTAAGAACCATGCCACGTGCACAAGAGAGGATCATGCTTGGCGTCAGGTCACAATGTCGGAGAGATTACAAGACCGCACACAGTGCACAGTATATTAGAGAGAAAAACAGGAGTCAGAGATATCATAGAATCCATTAGAAAACTGGAATGGCGGGCCATGTTGCATGAATAACAGACAACCGCTGGGCATGACGTCTCAAAACGTGGATCCCCATAGATCATATGCGAAACTGTGGCCGACAGAAAATAAGATGGCGTGACGATTTAGACAGGTTCAGGAGATATTGGCACCGCGATGCCCGCGATAGAGACAGATCTGGCTAATCTTGGGGGGGGGGGGCTGATGATGATAGATTTTGTGTAATTCTATTTCTTAGCTGCATTGTACTTATTCTGTATTGTATTTACAGTATTTTACTAGTGTACTTCTCGTCTGGCATTTGTATTATTTGTTTCGGTCCCGTGTATTGTATGTCACGTATTTATAGTTCAGATAATGCGTGATTGTGTGCGTATATGTGTGTTTATATGTGTGCATGTGTATGTGCGTATGCACGTGTATGCTACTATGTTTCTACGTGAGTGTGCGTATATATATATATATATATATATATGTGTGTGTGTGTGTGTGTGTGTATCTGTATATGTATCTGTATGTGTATATGTATGTATATGCTCTCGTGTATGTATGTGTGCACGTATTTTCGTGCGCAGGTAATGATTTGAAAAACGGGATCGATAAACCTGATTCAGCAAGCGATCACTGACATTTCCACGTGAATACTATTCTTTGAACACGGCACAGGGATTCAATCCTCCCTCTACCTTGTTGGCCATTTTCGTCGTAGATTTGTAGATGCATGCCCGGATGGCACAAGAGTAGTAAACGACTGAGTTTACAGATTGGCAATTTGCAGATATCCATTGTCAATGATGATATATAAAAGCCAGCGTTGATCTACGATGTAGAAGCGTGTGAATGTATAGGTGTGTATATGCTCATATGTATATATAAATAAATATAACTAATTGGAAAGCAATAACCATTTTCGAATGACCCTCTAATTATAATATGCCATCTATATAAAACCCTATAGGTTTAGTGGTCACGAATTGAAGTCACGCTATTATTGAACTTTTTATTACGGATATGAAGTTCAAAATGGTTGAAAAGATGATAATCTGTAGGAGAAATGTCAAGTGAATATGGAATATGCTGCAAGACTTACTATCCCAATATTCTAAGCTTAGACACAGTCAGCTGAGAAGTGTGGGGTCTTGCACTGTCGTGGAGCATTTAATTCAGTTCTTGTGGGGCCAATTTTTCCAACAGTTTAGTCTTTTCTATTGCCTTGAGATGACGTTATATGATCGCTGTTGAAGTTCTAAAGTCTCCAGAAAGTGCTCGAACCGTTGTTCGTGGGTCATGGACCACCGTTGTCGATAATCTTCATTAAGAACAGGTTTAGGCCTCCCTCTAGGTTTATTATTGGTATCGATATTTCCAAATCTATACCTATTGAACCTATGCTGAACAGTTCGCACTGCAGTAGTATTCACTCCAAATGCATTGTGGACATTATCAGCAACTGCATAATGCCCTAATTTGAAATCGTATCTGAAAATTGGTCCAACTTTTGGGGTAGACACAATTGCTGTTAAGGGCTAAAAAACATACAATAATAACGAATTATTTCTCTCTTTACATTGAATCTGCGAAAAGAAATGCAATTAAATAGGTAAATGTTTCACTTTCAACATTATTCTCAACGATGTAAAAAAGAACACGATCTTTTATGTGTAACAACCTAATATAACAACCTAATATAACAAAAGACCGTATTCGTTTTAATTTATCATTATTCACTTTAGGATCGCAAAAATATGTCTGTGATACGCAGGTAGTAACTGCGGACGTCATGGAATATCCTCTACCACTTTCTGATACTTCAATGAGAAGGGCGGATCCCCAGTACCAAAGGGAGTTTTTTTTATTATTATACTCTCGTACAAATGTGAGAAACAAATTCTGAAGAGTGATATTTGTACCATTTCTTTTCGTCTGTATTTGAGAAACAAATATTGTATATGCCCTTCAAAAGACCCCCTTCTTATTTGTTGTCCAATTCATCCACTACATCTGTTGTTTAACAAGTCAGGTGCCGCCTGCGAGAAAAACATAGACGAATGCGCCTCAACGCCCTGCCTGAATAGTGGAACTTGTGTCGACTTTATTGGTCGTTATTCGTGCACCTGTAAGGAAGGTTACACAGGCGTCAACTGTGAAATCAACATTGACGAGTGTGCCACCGCACCGTGTCAGAACAACGCCACCTGTCTGGACGAAGACAACGGATACATGTAAGAATAACTCTTAAATTCATATATAAAAATTGATGTTATTATAAATGAGAATGACGTTTGATTAAAATTACCTCGCTTCCAACTTCAGTTATTCTTTTTTTTATGTTCTATACTATTCACAGAAGAGTTCCATTATTTTTTAAAAATTCTATTCACTGGAGAGTTCCACTATCAATTAGGAGCGGTATCAAGCGGTTCATGAAATCTCAATTTAAAGTGTGCCAGTGATCTGTCACTGGAACACTTTAAATTGAGATTTCTATTTGATCAAATCACGGGAACACTTTAAATTGAGATTTCAATTTGATCAGATCACTGGAACTCTTTAAACAAAGATTTCTATTTGATCAGATCTTTGAAACACAAGATTTCTATTTGATCATATGACTGGAACATTTAAGATTGCGATTTTTATTTGATCAGATCACTGGAACACTTTAAATTGAGATTTCTATTTGAGCATATCACTGGAACACGTTAAATTGAGATTTCTATTTGATCATATCACTGAAACACTTTAAACTGAGATTTCTATTTAATCATATCATTGGAACACTTTAAATTGAGATTTCTATTTGATTATATCATTGGAACACTTAAAATTGCGATTTCTATTTAATCAGATCACTGGAACAATTTAAATTGAGATTTTTATTTAATCATATCATTGGAACACTTTAAATTGAGATTTCTATTTGATCATATCACTGGAAAATTTTGAACAAAGATTTCTATTCAATCATATCACTGGAACACTTTAAATTGAGATTTCTACTTGATCATAACACTGGAAGACTTTAAATTGAGATTTCTATTTGATCAGATCATTGAAACACTTTAGATTGAGATTTCTACTTGATCATATCACTGGAAAACTTTAGATTAAGATCAATGGAAGACGTCAATCTAAGGTTTCTATTTGTTCATATCACTGGGACACTTTAAATTGAGATTTTTATTTAATCAGATCGCTGGAACACTTGAAATTGAGATTTCTACTTGATCATAACACTGGAAGACTTTAAATTTATATTTATATTTGATCGTATCACTGGAACACATTTAAGATTGAGATTTCTACTTGATCTTTTCACTGGAACACTTTAAACTGAGATTTCTATTTGATCATATCACTGGTACACTTTAAATTAAGATTCTTATTTAATCAGATCACTGGAACATTTTAACCAAGATTTAGAGTTACACTTCAAATTGAGATTTCAATTCAATCAGATCAATGGAAGACTTCAAATTCAGATTTCTATTTGATCAGATCACTGGAACATTTTAAATTCAGATTTTTATTTAATCAGATCACTGGAACACTTTAAATTGAGATTCAATCTCACTATTCTATATCACTGGAACACTTACAATTGCGATTTCTATTTAATCAGATCACTGGAACACTTAAAATTAAGATTTCAATTTAATCAGATCACTGGAACACTTGAAATTAAGGTTTCTATTTGATCAGATTATTGAAACAATTCAGATTCAGATTGGTATTTAATCAGATCACTGGAACACTTTAAATTGAGATTTCTACTTGATCATATTACTGGAAGACTTTAAATTGAGATTTTTATTTAATCGGATCGCTGGAACACTTTAAATTGAGATCTCTATTTAATCAGAATACTGGAATACTTTAAATTGAAATTTCTATTTGATCATATCACTGGAACACTTTAAATTATGATTTCTATTTGATCATATCACTGGAACACTTTAAATTGAGATCTCTACTTGATGATATCACTGGACATTTTAAATTGAGATATCTATTTAATCAGATCTCTAGAACCCTTTAAATTGAGATATCTATTTAATCAGATCAATGAAATCCTTCAAATTAAGGTTTCTATTTGATCAGATCATTGAAACAATTCAAATTCAGATTTCTATTTGATCAGATCACTGGAACACTTTAAATTGAGATTTCTATTTGATCACATCACTGGAAAATTTTAAATAAAGATTTCTATTCAATCAAATCACTGGAACACTTCTATTTAATCAGATCTCTAGAACCCTTTAAATTGAGATATCTATTTAATCAGATCCCTGGAACACTTCAAATTAAAATTTCAATTTGATTAGATCATTGAAACACTTCAAATTGAGATTTCTATTTGATCATATTACTGGAACACTTTAAATCGTGATTTCTAGTTTATCAAATCACTGGAACACTTTAAATTGAGATTTCTATTTGATCAGATCACTGGAACATTTTAAATTATGATTTCTATTTGATCAGATCACTGGAACACTTTAAATCAAGATTCTTATTTAATCAGATCACTGGAAAACTTTAAATTGAGATTTTTATTTAATTTGGAACACTTTAAATTAAGATCTCTATTTGATCGTATTATTTGAACACTTTAAATTCAGATTTTTATTTAATCAGATCATTGGAACACTTTAAATTAAGATTTCTATTTGATGATTTGATGATTTGAAAACTTTAAATTGAGATTTCCATTTGATCATATCATGGGAACACTTTAAATTGATATTTTTATTTGATCATATCACTGGAACACTTTAAATCGAGATTTATATTTTATCATATCACTGGAACACTTTAAATCAAGATTTCCAGTTTATCAGATCACTGGAACACTTTAAATTGAGATTTCCATTTGATCAGATCACTGGAACACTTTAAATCGTGATTTCTAGTTTATCAAATCACTGGTACACTTTATATTGAGATTTCTATATAATCAAATCGTTGAAACACCTCCTAATTTTAATTCAGCACAATCAGAATGGTTTTCATCCATAATCCGAGATTATTTCAACAAGGAATAAAATAATTAGTTTCACAGTAGGTTTTTATCATCTCTACAGATAATGATTATATTCTCGACAAATAAATTCAATATCGTAGTGGGTTTTCATTCCATCTACTTGAACCCAAGTTTACTTTTTGAACAACCTAATATTTGCCCCCTTTCATAAATAATGATTCTGTGGTTTATTAAAAAGAAACAAAATGCTTTGTTCAGACATTTAGAATTTGAATGTGGCTTAAAAACAAACATTTTCTTTTTACACCTATCGTTGACAGATGTGACTGTCTCCCTGGGTTCGTTGGGAAGAAATGTGAACAAGATGTTAAGGAATGCCTTAAATCGCCCTGTCTAAATGCAGGGACATGTGAGGACAAGATCAACGGTTACACATGTCGATGTCATCCGCAATACACAGGAAAAGACTGTGAAACAGGTATGTATCTCTTTTACATCTGTAATACTATTTATTTAAGAACTGACTGTATATTTAAACCTTGATATCACGTGTAGCCTCTAGTAAGGGGTATGGGGATCTTGATATATATTGACTTTAACTTAGTACGATATAAAATGCGGTGTGTGTGAGCGGTAGATTAAAATATAAAACTTATTACATTCTAATAGTCCTAGCTCTAGACCACATTTAGTGTCCAAAATTCTGTTAGTTGGTCTGCCATGTTTTTTGACTTAATAGATGTTGCCTGATCATGGAAAATCTTAAATGGCCGTAACTTCAAAACAAATGCACTTAGAATGTTGGATTTGGGCTCTAACTCAATGTCATTTTCAAGAATCACATAAGCTTAATTATCTTTCATCGGCATAATTATGAGTAATTAAATATCAAGGCTATTTTTTAAAGGTTTGGTAACATTCAAAACAATTTATGTTGTGTATTACTATGTATTTTGTCTTTATATTTATTGTTAGCAAACTTTGTCAGATACGTTAAATTAGCGCTAGTTATGAAGCAATTATGGGGTAATTATGGGGTAATTATGATGTAATTAAGAGTTAATGAAAGTAACCCTGATACATAATGATGCAGAAAAATAAAATCTTTATTTTAAGTAATGTATTACACATGTCACAATGGATCGCAGAGTTTGCACATAGTTTGGGTTCTGGTGGAAGATATTCACATCATTCTGAATCCCATGGAATTAGCTATGAGCTATGAGCTATCCATCATTACAGAGATATCAACATCATATAGCAGCATATAACACACTTTAAAGACAAAGATACAATACCTTTTTTGATCCTGGTGAATTTACATCCGGTGGATTTGATAAAAAAATATCAGACACACCTCTTAACCATGGACCACAAGGATATATAGATATATTACCTTGCCAACAACTGGAAAACTTTCACAAACATGTCCAGCATCCAGATGTACCAGAATCATTTAATGTTAAAGCTAATACATACCGATCTGACATGTCTATTGCTAGCTATAGTAATATGGCATGGGCAGTTCGTTGTCTTGATATTATCTCCAACTCCTTTAATATTGAAAATCCAGCAAACCAAGTTATGCCTTTTTGATCTACTATAAAATCTATATGGACAAATGAAAATGTTCCACTTAGGCATGTCTCATTTTTACCAGTTCTATCATAAGATATAATGTTATATATACACAAATGAAGTCATATGTATCCATTGTTTCTCAGTTGGTTCAGAAAACTATGCCAATCTTCTTAGATGAAAAGGTGTATACAATAGCAAATGAAATTATAATCGTGCTATGGAAGCTTATACAGAATTATATGAATCAATGCAGCGTATTTAAAGAAAAAGGTATATCATCATATTCTACCGAACTGGATGTACTGAGAACTTTTTAAGTTTTCATACACAGTACTGTGTTGGGCCGTAAACTGAGTTTTTTTTGTACATGTACACGTGTGTGTACCTTTTTCATTTTCTTTTAATAAATTTTTATTTCATTTTTATATTTACAATTTGGTCGGTGACGGTTGGAAATGCGATTGGTCGATAAACGAGTAGATCATCAACTGAGGGCACCTGTGATCTATTGTAATATATCAAGGAATAATATTTTTTTCAGAGTTGGACCCCAACTTTATTATCCAGTTTGATGCTTCCAGTACAACAAATTATGCTGCCCTGACAATCGACAAGCCACTGACCGCTTTTTCTCTGTCCTTCTGGATGAAGTCCAATGACCAAAATAATTACGGCACAGTTGTCTCATATGCCACACCTGACAATACTAACGCCATCATCTTTACAGACTACAGTGGGTAAGTGTTCCTGATGCATTATAGATAATACTGATTAGGCACAAGGTCATAACAGTGGAGCACCCAATAGCAGGTGCCGTTTTTTAAAACTTAATCTAGTCTGGCACTGGGATAGAAGAATGGGGCACATCGTGTGGATAGAAATCACTAATAATGACCTGCACTGGCAATCATCGGATGTGTTATCGATGAAGACATCTACTAAGCTTGGTGTGGCACAAGACTACAATAGTGGGGCACTCTTTGAAATTCAAAATCAATAGCAATGGTTTGTGAGAGTAACTTGTATACCATCGCTATTCAGAAGACTAATTGCATATTTAACATGAGATTTTTTTAAAAAGTATACCTATGCAAAAACAATGTAGTTCTTTACACTTAATCTAATAAGGACTTGTTCAATTACCAAATCGGTCCGAAATCTTTCCCAGAATCGCTCACTCCTGCAAACTTCTTGTACAGCTAAGGGTGTTTTGTAGGACGCTTGTACATGTTCTGAACATAGAGGCATCCACATTTAGCATAATGAATGTGTCCTGTTGCAGCAAGTAGGTTCAGTAATTTAGTCAAAGCATTCAAATTACCATCCCACATTCCTAGTCTCTCACAACAGATGAAGTCCTTGATTATTTTGATGTACTCAAAGCACTGTAGCCAGAGCTTTGCAGTTCATGATGTCATGCTCAATGCATTCAAGGTACGCTCCATGGATGTGCCAAGAGTGACAAGTTCCAAAGATTCAATCAAAGCAACTGGTGGAATGTTCAGGACATCACTGACAAGATTTTCCAATGCTTTCACTTTACTATAATCCAGCAAATTTGATCTTCATCTATCTCCACAGGCTTATTGGTGGTTTCTGTAAGTGACTGTACCATTGAATATCCCTCATTTGTCTCCGACTCACAATCTGGATTCATATCTGATATTGTGTTCAATTCTCCATCTTGCGGAAGTAATGTCATGAGTACCTTTGTTGCCAATGCTGCCTCGATCAGAGAGAGTCCATGGAAGGATCTTGCAATGGCCTTGCCACTCATCATGTGAGTAACTGCACTCGGTCCATATACTTGCTCCAACACTCTCAATTCCTGGTCCTTTCATCATCTGGAATACAGTTTCACAGTCGCTTATCAGAGATGAAATCCTCCTAGCCATGTCCTTTGCTGCCACATTGCTTTTAGCTAAAGTGGCTGGTCAAAGGTCGCACAAGCCAATGGCAAGTTAAGGCGACTTGCCTGGTCTTCAATGTAGAGAAAGGTTGGGTTGAAACAAGTATCATCACTTGGACTGAGGTCTATGATAGTTAGAATCAGCACATCCGATTTGCTCATTCGTTCTCCATCTTGTAATTTTAAGATATGCTGCATGATGCCTGACTAGTTTGATGTTGGTAGCTTTGCCTTATTGAAAAGTGATGCAAACTGCCAGAGAAGGTTGGAATAGAAGTATGTTGGTAATATCAGACTTGGATACTGCAATGCCAGTGTTGGTTTGAATTTGAATCAGAGCTGGCATTTGGAGACTAATGAATGGCTTTATTGGCACCCCCTTTCCAACGACGAGTTCACCAACTTTGACCATTGCCTTTCGTTTAATATTCTTTGTGACACTTGTAAAAACGGGGTTTAGACAACTGTGGTATAATTTTCCTAAGCAATATGTTGCAGGTCAGTCATCCCCACCCCACCCCCACACCCCTCCTCCTATTACTCCTTACCCCACCTCAATCCCCACCCCACTCTGAAGGGCAACATTAGTGGAGTATGCATATCAAATATGAATTTTCTGTCTCGTATAGACAAACAAACAGACAGACCAAAAACAATATGTCACCGATCTTTCGATCCGCGGCCATAAAAAAGAAGTTTTAATGACAGTATCCTTATCAATACCCCAAAATCACTTCACTGAAAATGGTGAAAAAGTCATAAAAATATCAATAACTTCAAAGTCCGATCACAAATTTTCCCTCCATGAGATTATCTGTTTTCTGCATCTAATGACATCAACAAAGCTTTGATATGAATTATTCCCACTTTTGCTAAAAATCTGGGTTCTGCAAGCCGCCTATTTGTGCCCACTTTGTACCTGAAAAAACCTTTATAATCACGTCATTCAGATATCACTGACCTGAAGGAATTCAGTAGTATTTTCGTAAAAGCATGATGAACATACTTCTGTGGGCACATTAGCGTTGAGAGTACAAGAAAGTAAGCGTAGCAAGTATAGTCTAGAAAAAAATGAGCGTGGTCAATGAGCGTATTTTGGTAGGTTTATCGTTAGTAAGTTTGATTCTGTTTTTGTTTTGTTTTGTTTTTTTTTGTTTTGTTTTGTTTTGTTTTTCTTTTTTTTCGAATATTGCCATGGAAATATATGAGAGACACGCCCATACCCATTGATAGGCACCACTTTTTGCATCTGACTTTGCTGAGCCATTTGTCTTCCGGGAAGGTTTAAGTTCATGCGTATATATAGTATAAATAAATTATTAAATAAGTAATATAAAAATACTTTTGTAATTTATTCTGACAGGTTTGTTCTCTACATTAACAAGAAGATGGTCAATACGGACATTGTAGCCAATGACGGCCTTTGGCATCACATTGTTGTTACATGGACCAACACAAACGGAGCCTGGAACGTTTACTTAGACGCTTTGCCGGTCGTCGATGGAACAGATTTGGTCAACGATGGCGTCATACCAGGTAGGAACTCGGCAGAGATTGCACGACCACTAGGTCGGCAGGCGGCTGTCTTATCCACTGAGCTAAACTGACGCTACTTGAATATTAAAGGAGATTTAAGTTAGAAATACGCAAGCGGTTTACTGCTGCTGTCACCGTATTCAGGTCAGCAAAGAAATATATTTGACTAATGAGGCTCAGCAACTGTAAAAATGAAATAAATTAAACAAAAACAGTTCAGTAATCAATGAACAAAATCTTTTATATCAACATACTGATATACTCGTCACCCCTTTTCCCTTAATCTGTCGCATGTATATAATTATAGTAAGGACTTAACAAAATATCAATTTCATATATGAATTTTAATATTAATCAATAATTAATTGATAAATAAAATTGTTCAATTTGTGTGTTTTGAATTTGAAGTAAATGTTTTTTTCGGTTTCTTTCTTCGGGTGTTTTTTCTAAGTAGGATTGATTTTAGAATATTTTTTTATTTTAAAACGTTGTTTAAATTTTATATTTTTTATTTTTAAAACGCGGTAAAAATTTTTAATATTTTAATTTTTAAAACGTCGTTCGAAAAAGCAAGATTAAAATTTTATAATATTTTAAATTTTAAAACGATGTTTTAAAAATCAAACCTCCAAAAAGAATATATATGTTGAAAACAATGTTTAAAAAATGAAAATAAATGAATTCATAACAGTGCGGAGAAAATTCTTGTACTCATTTTTGGCGTTAGTAGTACACACATTTCTCTGACGTAAGCAACATTCCAAAATAAATAAATATATTTATGATAAAAGAAAGAAATAAAATAGATCGTAAAGTCTTAATAACTAACAATACGCATATAATACGCCGATTTAGTCATAGTTATATAAATTTTAGTGTCTTGAAATTTTCAGTATTAATTTTTGGTCGTTTTACATTCTACGACAGTTAAGTAAGCAGCATAGATCGGAAATAAAGAATAAGCTTCCGACGAGATTTGAACTTGCATCCTATATTCTTGGGCGCTCGTCTGACATGGACGACATCTGACCGATTCGGCCAGCTTGTTAAAGTTAAATCTCTCCACGCCATATTGTGTGTGTACTACCTCCCAGTAGTAGTAGTAGTAGTAGTAGTAGTAGTAGTAGTAGTAGTAGTAGTAGTAGTAGTAGTTGAATTTCTTAGATGAAGCATTGTCATAATTAATTTTTGATTAGTTTATCTTTTATCTTATTATAGTTGCTTTTGTTATATAGCGGGATGTCCTGGACTTCGAATGAAGGAAACCCGAAGACTTGCTTGT
>VCCN01005209.1:308764-325827 GCA_006491835.1 Architeuthis dux | reverse complement strand
TAATAATAATAATAACAACAACAACAATAACTTGTGAGAAAATGGGTAAATATAACAACAAAGCTTTTCTATCTAATATACGGTACCAGTCTTTCTATCTAAAATACCGGCTTTTCTATCTAAAATACTAGTACCAGAAATAAATAGAATTCAAATAATAAGAACATACGAATAAGGTCAATAACGAAGTTTTTCTATCTAAAACGTAAGTGGCAGCACTAACTGTAGTTATAGAAGTAGTATGGATAGCAATAGTAGTAAATTATTATTATACTCGTTGAGTTTTTTGCACCAGTAATATCTAGTGGCTTTCAGTAAAGATGAAGTGACAGCAAATCTCCTCGAAACTGCAACACTCTCCTCAGATTTCCAGTTCTTCTAATGTGTTTGCAGAGTTCTACGTGATAGTTCCACGCGTACCGCTGATGAAGGATCCAGATGTCACCTTTAGATTACACAATTACTTTAGTTTTCTGGAAAGATCCAAATATGATTCCACCTTTTCGCTCTCTTTTAATTTTACTCCGGGGTTTAACTGAAACCACGACATCCACCATGTGACAAATCTATTTTCTATAGTTTTGAGAACGGTCATTAATATTCAAATGGTTCTTCGGACGATTGAACACCTTCCGATCCATTCTTCGGCTTTCTTCAGGTGTAAAATCCGAGTGTGATGTGTTAAACAGAAGTTATGTTTAAAGGGGATAACCATTATAGCACAGGGCCCGGGTATTTCTGTGTCTTTGTCTTGAAGGGTTTAGCTTTGTTGAGAAGTGGAAGCCACATCGGGTTGAAATCCGCACTTGTCTGGCTAATGCATTTAGTCGACATTTTGATGTGGGCTGCCTCTTTGATTCTTCTCTGCTTCCAACATCGTTCTCTGTCAATAATCTGGATTTCCTCCCAGAGAGGAAGATGGTCGCCGTTCTCTCCCCAGATGTGGTCGGCCATAGCCGATCTTTCTATCTCCCCCCTGATTATGGCTTTCTTGTGTTCATCAAGTCTGACTTTGAGGGGGCGGCCCGTTTCTCCGGTATAGATAATACCACATTTACAGGGGATGACGTAAACACAGTTGTACACCAGTTAGGGGTCATGCGTAGAGGCAACCTTACTTAGCAGACCTCGGAGTGTGTGTGTGTACGTTTGAAAATGACCTTGATGTCGTATTGTTTACATACCTTTTGGATGCGTTCACCAATCCCTTTTTGGTAGGGTAAGAGAATCGGGGGGGGTAGGAAAGGGTACATTAGCATTAGCAGCAGTAGTAACGGCTGTTCCTTTCCTGGTCATAGAATGGGGCGGGTATCCATTTCTTTCAAGAGCTTCTTTGATGTGTAACCCTAACCCTGTTCCTCCAAATTCGGTGTGCTACTTACTGAAGCTACTCGGACTTTTAATGAGTCCCATTTTTACAGAGTAAGGGTGATTGGAATTAAAATTAAAGTAGAGACCAGTATGTGTGGGTTTTCCGTAGATAGATGTGCTCAGGCCATTCTCCGTACGTGTGACCAGAACGTCCAGGAAAGGGAGCATGTTGTTGTGTTCTTTTTTTCATCGTGAATTGTATGGAAGGTCTAATCGAATTCATGTGGTCGAAGAAGACTTGTATGTCAGTATGGTGTGGCCACAGTAGGAAAGTATCATCCACGTATCTGAGCCATAGAGATGGTTTCTGGGTAGATGAACCTAGGGCCAGACATTCCATGTAGATATTAGCAACAATAGGAGAAATTGACGAGCCCATAGCCAAGCCGTCATCTTGTTGGAAAATGTCAGGACCGAGTTGAAAATGTGTGGTATTTGTCCACAATGACTGAACCCACTCTCACGGCCTGGATTGGATTATCCGTTTGAATTTTGAATTCCCATAGTATTTTAGCATCTTTCTTTCTTTCGTGCATGTCAATCGTTTCTGCAATGTGTTCTGCTTGCTTCTTGAAATATCTGTGCGATTGTTTTTCTTCCCATTTTTGGCCTTTCGTTCTGGAATTTTCTGGTCCTACATTTGTTCTCGTCAGTTCTACTGCAATTTTCGGCTGCCATAATCAATCTGCCATTACTCTGTTTTGCGTAGTCCTCAAATCCTTTGGTAGCAAAGACGATACAATCTTCAATGCCGATAAGCCCCTTTCCTCGTTTTCTTTTCAGGTCTATTAGGGTGATTTCTCTGGGGTGTAAGTATATATGATCAATTTGATTGACTCTTAGATCCAAAGTTCTCAGTTTTACTCTTGTCCAATTTAGGAAGGGTCCCTAATATCATAGCATAAATACTACCCATGTATTTATGCCTTTGATCATGTTTCTGCTTGAGTGTAGTTTCCAAAACTTTATTTGTTCTTCTGGGGTATTCTTTTCTTATTTTTTCCTTTCATTCCACTGTGTTTAATTGAATCCGTTTCCAGTATTCCTAGATGTTTATAGTTTTCATTTCTGTTTAACGTCTTGATGATTTCATTGTTGTGTAGATGAATTCTTCTGTAACTTCAAATTTTCCTACGTGCATCACCAACATTGCACCTTTCTCGATTCCGAACGAGAAGAAAATACAGATAAGATCGTATGTAATTGCAACTCACAAGGAAGAATCATAAATAAATTGTGCAAAATACATAAATCAATGGAAAAATCTATAAAGAAAAACATTGCTGTTATTGAGCAACGGCTCTAATGATGAAACCAAAGTATCTTGCGATATTTATACTTAAATAATTAAAGAACTCACTGTGGTTAGTTGAAAAGACGTGAACAGGAGGGGATCAATTAAACTGTATCAACCTGTTGCATTATCACATTAGATAAATCGAACTGCTGTTGTGTGTCGAATCGGTAACTATTGTAGCTTTCGGCGATATTGAACAGTGTCATGATCTCTGTGGTGGTACTTCTTATTGTTGAGCCGAATTGTTGGTGTGGGTCGAAAGTCTGGAGGCACGGGGTCTCTGATCAGTGAGCCGCTGGGATACGTCTTCTACGAGATATGCGTTGTGTTCACTGAAGAATCTTCAATGGGTAACTCCTACGAACTTGGAAAGGACAGTGGACAACACTAAAAAGGTTGTGAACCGCCGATGTACCACTGTCATATACCCATACTGGAAAAACAAAGCAAACACGATGTATAGAAAAATATTATAACTCTCGTTTAGTTTCTGTGTCGACTGAGAGACTAATTTCAAAATACGAAATAATACTGGGACGAAAAGTGTCGTATGTAGGGAGACGAACATTTGTCAGTCTTTTCGAATGTACCTGTGTTTGTGTAATCACTACAACGTCGCTTCCTAGACGTGTAGATTACAAGCTTATCTCCGGATAGAGGCATATAATTTCAATGTAATGGTGATTATGTAAGCTTTTTAAAATTATAATGGTGATTACGTAGGCTTTTCTCATTGTGATTGTGATTACGTGTGCTTTTTATATTGTAATGGTGATTATATAGTTTTTCTTTCATTGTAACAGTGATCATGTGGGGTTTTGTCATCATAGTGTTGATCATATAGACTTTTGTAATGGTGATTATGTTCTTGACAAATACATTCATTTTTCGAACAATCTACTAGTTATGATACTAATTTGATCTATCTTTTTTTTGTTTTTGTTTTACAGAGATTACGTGCTCGAAACCACTCCTGTCGAACCACACCATTTTACTGAACAAAAAGCTAAGATATCTGCCCAAATATGTCGCTAGCTTTAAATGTGCCAGCGGCTACAAAATAATTACTAATCATTCGAAACTCGTGTGCCAATCAGATGGTACCTGGGACAGGAGTATTCCAACCTGTGACGGAACGATGTGTAATAAACCGACTGAAATCGAAAACGGCCGACTACAGGAAAAGATCCTGCAGCACTATTTTGTGGGTGACGTTGTCAAGTATCAGTGTAATTTCGGTTACACTCTGCAGAATGGTACCAACCATGATGGTATACTTCGCTGCCAGCCAGACGGCTTGTGGGAGAAGTTGCTTCCAACATGTGTAATTATCAACTGCGGCTTGCCTCCCGCCATCGAGCACGGCACAGTTAATTACACAGACACCGATTATTTAAAGAAGGCCGCATACACATGCGACACCGGTTACAAGATCTCAAACAGTGAGGTTTTAGAATGCCAAGAGGAGGGACTTTGGATGCTGAAGGCACCGACTTGCAATCCTGTTATATGCAAACAGTCGGAAAAGGTAGACAATGCAGAGATCATTGCAAGTAACAATACTTACGGCAGTATTCTTACGTACAAATGTAAGACAGGCTTCCAATTGGTTGGCGAGAGTCAACGAAAATGCTCAGCCGATGGCAATTGGACCGGTAAATCTCCGATCTGTGAACCTATACGCTGTCCAAAACCAGATGATATTGATAACGGATACGCTGTTCCAACCAACTACACGCACGGCTCGATCGTTCGCTTCAAATGCAACCCTGGCTATTCGATCTCTAACACTTCGGATATACTATGTGGCAGCACTGGCACATGGCAAAATCCTCCTCCCACGTGTACCCCGGCCAAATGCCCACCGCCTCCGACCGTAAAATACGGTCATTTCAACGCCACAGCGGACATTTTCGTCTTTTCAAATACCGTAGATTATTCTTGCAAGTCAGGTTATATTTTGAGCGGTGCGAAAAGGTTGAAATGTAACGAGACGCTTTTATGGAATCCAGCGCCACCAATATGCGACCCCATTAATTGTTCAGAACCCGAGAAGATTGAAAACGGCATTGTGCAACGAGATGGTTTAGAATTTGGCCGTAAGGCAGAGTATGAATGTCTGCTGAAATACAAGATGATTGGGCAAGAATCTCGTATTTGCACGGCTAATAAAAAATGGAGCGGTGAAGCGCCTAAATGTGTTCCACTGACTTGTAAAGAACCGTCACTCATTGATAACGGATCTCTAATGTATGGAAACCTAAGCGTTGGTGCTGTACTGAAATACAAATGTGGTATTGGATATTATCTGCATGGAGACATAGACCGGATTTGTTTAAGTGATTTGACCTGGAGCGGCCACGATGCAACATGTCTTCCGGTACTTTGTCCGGAGCCGGCCGAAATCTTTAATGGATACCGGAATTATAGTAAAAGGACCTACAAATCAAAGGTTACTTATGAATGTAATCTGGGTTATAATTTAGTCGGAAAAAATAGTCGGATATGCACTGAGAATAAAACTTACTCCGGTTCCATGCCAAAATGTGAAGTGGCCGACAAAGCATGCCCTAAACTTAAAATAACAAACGGACATATATATACTAAAAAGATTGGTCAGAGTACAAAGGCATCCATTTCTTGCAACTATCGCCATACAGTTGTCGGTCCGAGCTTACGAGAATGTTTCGCAAACGGTACCTGGTCGGGTGGCAGTGAAGTAATATGCGCTAAAGACTGTCTTTTTGCCCCCTTAATAACCCACGCGACTGTAGAAGGGTTGCGAACGTATAACAAGAATGTGACTTACAAATGTCATGATGGTTACAAGCTAGAAGGGTATCCGATTAGAACCTGTTTACTGAATGGAACCTGGTCAGGTGAAACTCCGAAATGCATTAAGATTACTTGTCCCGATCCTGACCATATCCCCAACGGCACATTTAAACATCTGAAGTTGTTATCTGAACCGTTGTTAATCTATTACTGCAATGCAGGATTTAAATTAGAAGGAGAAAGGACTTTAAAGTGTCGTAGCAATGGTAGTTGGACACATGCAACACCCCCGAAATGCGTTGCACAGTTATGTCCACAGATTCAAGTACCGCCAAATGCGACCTTAAGTACCACAAAGCGTTTGGTTGGAACGAAGGTTTACGTGTTTTGCGATGAAGGCTTTCGACTGCGTTGGAACAGTTCGCTTTACTGCAAGCCAAATTTAAAGTGGGGCGGGACGAAGCCGACTTGTACGCACTACGCATGCATTTTACCGAACGATATCCCCAATGGCTACGTACTGCGACCCAAGACTGCTGAAGTGACGCCTTTCGCCAAGAAGACCTTTCAGAAATACACCCAGTTCGACAACAGCCGTCTTTTTAAACTGGGAGCAACTGTTACTTATAAGTGCAAATCTGATTATACCCTGAAAGGGGACTCCACGCGGAGATGTGGCCTGGCTTATAAATGGTCAGGAAAAGAACCCAAATGCGTTCACAGCAAATGTCCTGAAATATCAATTGTAAACGGTTTTGTAAATAAAAATCATGAAAGACATCCGGGGGCTACAGTCATTTTTAAGTGCTTCCGAAACTTTCAGCCCCGAGGAAACCCAATTCTTCGATGTTCCAGCAACGGCGAATGGATAGGGGAGAATGTGTGCAAATCAAATACTTGTCCAGAAATTGATGTGCCACCCAACGCCTATCTCTCAAACCAGAATCGAAATGTACGAAGCCAGGTGAAGATTTTGTGCAACCCTGGCTTCAAAAGTTCTGGGCAGGCCTTTACTGCCACCATCTTTTGTTTGCCGAATCGCAAATGGACCCATGCAAAAGTGCATTGCAAACCAGTGTATTGTGGGAAGCCACCATCAGTTGTTAACGGTAAAAATGAATTCGGTTCCAACTTCACGTTTAACAGCACAGTGAGATACGAATGTAATGAAGGTTACGATTTGATTGGCAATGAGAACAGAACATGCCAGGCAGACCGAACCTGGTCTAGTGACGCACCCAATTGTGAAAGAAAGTCCTGTGGTGAGCCGCCCATTATAGCTTATGGTTATCACAAAGAATCTGATCATCAAGCGAATTATTTTTGTGATGAAGGTTATAACATCACAGGAGATTCTATCGTAGTGTGCGGCTTGGATGGTAAGTGGAATTTTTCAGAGATTCCTATTTGTGAACCAAACAGATGTGAATACGATCCCGTTATTACAAATGGCAATTTGAAACTGATGACAGGAGAGGCAGGCCGTGTTAGTTCTAAAATAAAATTCTCATGTGATATTGGATATCAACTTCGAGGTGCACAAATTCTTGTCTGCTTACCGTCTGTTCTGTGGAATGGAACCTGGCCGAAATGTGAACCGATTTCTTGTCCAGAGCCTCCTCTTATTGAAAACGGAGACTTTAAGCTACCTGAAACATTCTATTATGGTCAACATGTCACTTTCTTTTGCAAGGATAATTACGTGATTAGTGGCAATGCCGTTCCAATGTGCCAGGCGAATGGAAACTGGTCAAGTGAATGGCCGAAATGTTTGCTGAACGTTTGTCCGACGCCGGCGATTCCTGAAAACGGCAAAGTAAGTTCCACCAATCGCCAAGTAGGATCCTCTGTTTCTTATTTTTGTAAAGATGGCTACACAATAAATGGTCCCGCTAAAAGACTATGCTTAACCAACAGAACATGGAGTGGTGTAGATCCATTTTGTGAGAAGATAAAGTGTGAAAATCTTACCGTTCTCCGCGGTAAGGTCTCCATCGAATACTCACCAATCGAGAATTACAGAGCGCAGTACACATGCGACCCTGGTTACATGATCAAGCCGGGATTACCTTCTTGGCTAACTTGCGTAAATGGGAAATGGGTTGGCTTGCAGCCTTCATGTGTCCCCAGAAAATGTCCCAAGCCTCCAGTTTTAAACAACGCAGTTTCCGTGCGAAGAGTGTTAGCTTACGGTGAAAACGTAATTTACAGATGTATCAGTGGCTATGAATTTGTAGATGTCAATCACCTGGTGTGTGGACCGACGGGAAAATATGTTGGCAAGAAGCCAGAATGTAGAAAATCAAGTTGCGGCCCCCCACCTGGTATGCAGTACGCTACAATGACAATGAGCTCTTCAGAAGATAAGGTGGTTATATTATGCAACCGAGGATATGTACTTGAAGGGCCAGGCGTATTACATTGCCTATCGAACAAGACATGGCCAGCTTCTGATGCAAAGTGCTTACCCCTGGACTGTGGGCCTCCGCATAAGCTGGACAGAGCATCGGTGAGTTTACCAAATGGTACCACCTACGGAGCATTTGCTGAATACACCTGCTTCACGGGTCTGGCCCTGGTTGGGAGAGCGACGTCCATGTGCCAGATGGATGGAACATGGCAGACAATCGACGACACGTCTTGCCTTCTGAAAGACTGCGGGAAGCCGCCCGAAAACGATCATGTCAATTATATAGGCTCCAGCTTTACGTTTGACTCATTGGTGTTCTATACGTGCGAAAAGGGTTACATTTTGGAAGGGGCGACGCTGGCATTCTGTCTGCAAGATGGACAATGGAGTAACCCCAGCCCGACTTGTAATCGTGAGTTTCACTTAACAGACTTTCATAATTGTGTTTATGTTTTGCTTCTGTGAAAGAGAATCTATAGCTATAAATAATAAACCATACTTAGCAACACTGGTTTATCTTGGGATTATAAACAGGATTTGAGAAGCCAGCTTGTATACATATTTACACAAGTAGATTTACTAGAAAACGGTCGTTCAGCGTTGCTGTAGGCAAAATAGTGAATAATGATTTCTTTTTATTGATTTAGTTTTAAAATTACAATTCATTATGGAAAATAAAAACGAAGATAAAATGATCAAGAAATAAAAGAAGGAAACATGGTTGAATATAAAAACCAGCTGTTTATGTAATCCGTGTTATCATAAGTAGGATTTGTTACACAAATACGTTAAAAATGTTAATTTCATATATAACGACATAACACATATTAAAAGCATGTATTCATTAAAAATTAGTTTCCTATAGGAATGCATTGCAACTTATTTTAATACTTGCTGTCTATGTAACCTGATATATCATGGGCCTGATTTATTAAATAAATACGTCAAAGCTTCCATACACTCCGATGATTACATAGTAAATAGTATACGCATATAGAGAAATACATTGCATATTATTTTGATACTAGCTGTTTATGTAACCCTCGAATCATGGGTAGGATTTGATGTAGACAAGATTTCGGCTTATCGCTGCCCACCTACTTTGTTACTACTCCACCACCAATTGACTTTAGTCATTTTCTGTACTAACAAATTAAGTAGTTCTTGGCTGAAGAGAAAGAATTGATGACTGAATACCTTTTCTTTTAGTGAGTTATGAAACTTTGTATGTTGAAAATGGGGAAGAAAGGGATTTTAAGTTGTCCGGATTTACTGCAAGCACTGCTGACAGAATTAAAGCTGTTGTATATATAATGTACATAAGTAGATCAATAAGCCCATGGTCTAATGATGAAAACTCATTTACTTTACGAAACAAATATTTATTTTTCAACATAATCTTCTTCCTTGTCAATGCACTTAATTCAGTGGTGCATATTAATCATATAGTTCAAACATTATACAGATCAAAATTCAGCTAATAACTAAGTGCCAGGCTACTGACTTATTGGTCCCTTCTAAATGATTTTACCATGGAAATGCATTGTAAATGATTTACTATAGATTGAAAATAAGAAAATGGAATTTTTAGTGTCCAGGAAGTGTCACTGGCAGAATAGAATTAATAGATACATTTCTAAGATTAGAACAAAAACCAAACAAACGTTGTGTTCTGATTCAGTAGCGTAATGCAAATTATCATATCCTAAGAGGTCAACATTTTAATTTTCATATATATGTATTCTTATTTTATTTTACATCTTTTACTATTCAAGGCAAATAGACAGAAATCCAGAAAAAAGGATTTTTTAACAGTTTTGAAATAAATATTAGTCAATCATTGAAAAGAACCATCACTTGTTAATTCGTAAATGTCTTTGTCTTTTTCAGCGGTGTCGTGTGGCGATCCACCAGAACCTCCTTACGAAGGGTTGATTGTCTATTCAGAAGGTCATTATTATGGAAACATTGTTGAATATGGTTGCTATGGTCGAATGATGCCTGACGGACCAACAGTCAGTCAATGCACTGCCGATGCAACTTGGAATGGCACAGCACCCGGATGTTATGAACCGCCAAGTAGGTTTAATTATCGCTCATTTATAAGGCTTAATTCTATGAAGATATTAGTCAAAAATAAAATTTAATTGTATAGAATAATGAAAATAGTCTGCCTCAGAATCTTAGGCAACGAATAAAAAGTCACCAAAGTAGAGTATTATTACTACTACTATAAGATAATCACCAAAGTAGAGTATCATTACTACAACTATAAGTAGAATAGTATTACTACCCCCATGAGTAAAGGCATTTTAACGTAGGGTATAATTAGTACCACTATGAGGTAGTCAGTATTATTACTAACATTATAAGGTAATCACCAACGTAGAGTATTATTACTACTGTAGAGTCGGGGTTGTAACTAATTTGTTGTAATTGAGGTTTCTACAAGGTTGTGATTTTGAAGTTAATTGAGTTGCAAGAGAATGTAGATCGTTTCTACATTCGAAATTAGCAGTGAAAATATAATGGCCAAAATGACATGTCATGGCGAACTGTAGCCGCAGCAGTAATAGTAGTTGGTGTCCTGAAGGTGAGGGAGGAGGGAGGTCACGTGGTCACAAAGAGGAGGAAGGAAATTGGCCATATTGGTTTTTGCTGGTCAATACAAACAAAGGAAATAAAACGAATCGAAACAAAAGGCGTCAGATTTAAAATGAAAAAAGGTTGTATTTAATAAAAACATTGCAATGAAAAAGGTACCATAAAAAGGAATGCACATATATGTAATTGAGTTAGAGTGAGAGGTTTTTGTTGTGATGAAGAGTTATGGTAAAAAAGAGGTTTTCTGCCTTTAGCCGGTTTTCGTGTTCCGAAATAGATTTTGTGAGAATGCAGCGTTAGTTATGTGAACTAAATCTTTAGGTGATAATTGCGCCTAAGAATTTCTGCTCTCAGCAAAAGAAATCGGTTAAGAGAAAAGGAGGGCTTTTGACATAAAGGAGAAGATGCCAGTCATGTAGGAAAGATAGTTTCTAATCAGGAAGACATTTTAAGGAGTTGCTCCGCTAAACCGGATGTTAACAGAAACTAGTCATCATTGGTCATTGTAAATTCTCGAAACGGTCTATATTTGAGGCATTCATTCCGAGTTGTGGCGAAAAGGAATGGAGAGAGAATGACCAAAGATTTGAAGTAAGAAGAGACGGAATTTGAAGAAATGTCCGTAGTTAAAAGTGGGCCCTAGGCGACCCAAATATTAAGTGGAAAAAGGAAGGGATATTTTACGTGACAGAAGGAAGTAGACGCGACGGGTAGAAAGATATGAAACGACGGAGAATTCAACCACGTATGAAATCTGTAAACTGTGAAACGTACAGTTTTAGCGGTAATTATAAGATCTTGGACAAGAAACATTTAAAAAATAATTAAAAGGAAATGGGAATAAAGATTGATCAGGTTGATGCAAAAGTTTTCCCAGATTTTTTGACAAATCTTTTTATTCATAAAAATTCATAGTATCATTATTCAATCATCAAAGTATTTTTCCTGGCTTTCTATGACCCTACATCTTTCATCTTAATTGTATGTTCCATCTTATTATGTTGAAGCAAAGGTTTCCAGCGTTCTTTTTAAAAACTATTTCATCCATTTGAATTTATAGCATCATTATTCAGTCATTAAATTATTTTTCTTGGCTTTCTATGGCCTTACGCTACCTTTCAGCTATAATGTGTATCTCATCATAAACGAATGATTCAGATTTTGAATTCTTCGAGGACATTTTCGATATGTTGAACCTTTTGGAATCGCTAACCAGACAGAACTGTTGCACGGAGCAAAACAAGTGATAGTTTGAAGCAGAAAGCTGTGGGGAATAAGCTGAATGTGGAAGAACTTCCGAAAACATCCATCCAATATGTAATAGAGCATGCTACCAACATATTGAGTCGGAGCAAAAGCTATCGGTATGCTTCCGGCTTTCCTAATAAAAGTGTAACTCAAGTGTTGGCATATCTACGTCAAAGCTTTTGTATATAATCAAAATTACGCTGTTTATGATATTGCTATAAGATTTTAGTTTAATAGTCTGCCTGGTGGTTCAGATAGCTGCGTACTTCTTACCATCGCCAGCGGTCCGAGCACAAGCAGAAGACAGAATCTCGTAATACTGATTTTCGAGTCAGTCAGGTAGGCCCTCTCTATTTGAAAAAAGAATGGTGCAAACCAATTTCCGTTTCCATGTCTCACCCTGTATGGCCTTGAACCATGCTAAGCATATGAAATATTTATAAAGAAGCCCATCTAGTGGTTGAGATAGTTGCGTATTTCCCAACATCGCTAATGGTTTGTGAGGCGGGGTGTCGATCTAGAACGTTGTGGCGAAAATAAGGTGAATAAAACTAATCCAAAATTAATAATAGAAATAATCTTAAAACTCAAATAATAATGCTTTGTTTTTCTGTAGAGGTCGTGTGTGGTCCTCCATTGGTACGCGAACCAGAAAACTTAAAACTTATCGGTAGTTCTTATACCGAAGGGGACAGTGTCTTTTATTTGTGCCGCCACGGTTTGTCACCTAGGCGGAGACCTTCAATTCTGGTTTGCCAATCCGACGGAACTTGGGACCAGGAAGCAGAATGTAAAGGTAGGTCTCCTTTTCTCATTCGTGCAACCTTATCGAACTAATGTCGTATATTTTAATAATAACGAGTTATTCCGGAAAACAATAACTCGTTTCTTCTATTCATCCAGACACAATTACGAGTATGAACATACATTTCTACGATGGTCAGGTTTTTTCCGCTGGTGATCTATTGATCAAAGAGTTGTTTTAACATTTGTCCCTTGAGGTAAAATTATTGGTTAGAGTATTGTTACTGAAATAATAATAACATCGTTGGTCCGACAACATCATTAATTAGGCAAGTCTTTAGAACTACAGGTGTGGTGTGATGAGGCTGTTTACCTCTTTCTGATATACACTGATGAGCCAAAACATTATGACGAGCGACATGTGGCAAGAATGACAGCTACTGTCAGGGTCAGAGGTATGTAAGTAGATAATCTGTCTTCGAGTACTTCATTCTGATGTGTTGAATTATGGACAAAAAAAGGGTAGATCATTTCCTAAACGGCACGGTTTGGGGGTGCTCACGTTCAGTTGTGATTTTATCCTATTGTGGTCCTATCGGCAGTGGTCCGAAGAGGGGAAAATCACCAACCACCGACAAGGCATTGGAGAAAGGCTACTGTGGCACAAATTGCAGATAGACTTAATCAAGGTGAAGGAAGGAATGCGTCATACCACACAGTACATCGATCCTTCGGTGAGCGTCGGAACTGGACTTTGTATCAATGGAAGACGGTCGCCTGGTCCGATGAGTCTCGCTTTCCATTTAATAAGGTGAACGACATGGTACATATGCGTCGTTATTCTAGATAATTGATGGCATTAGGGAGCATTGTGGGAAAACCACAAAGGAGGCAGTGCGATGGTTTGGGCAACGTTCTACTGGGAAACACTGGATCCCATCATTCTTGTGGAAGGCACTTCTGTCACGTAACATCAATGAAGACTAGGCACACCCCTGGCAACAGTCTTCTACGATGGCATCGGTATCTTTCAGTAGGGAAATGCACCTTGTCACACTGCACAAGTTGTACGGGAATGGTTCCAGGAACATGAAGAAGATACTACTGTGTTGCCCGGACCACCAAACTCCCCAGATCTCACACACACATATATATATATATGTGTGCGTCTGTGTGTGTGTGTGTGTGTGTGTGTGTGTGTGTGTGTGTGTGTGCCCGCTCGCGCGCGTGCGAGGTGCTACCCAAAGGTTCAGGGAATTTTAACAGCGCGCACAAACCGAATATAGCTTGGATCCCCCTCCCTTTGCGAGCAGTACACTTTCTGGACCAGTGTACAAACTGCAGGAAAGGGACTACTTCGGAGGAGACGATAGAAACTAAGTGTTGGAGTAAATAATTCTTTATGGTTAATTTATCCGAAGTTTTGGGTATACATGCCAAGGTTAAAAGTGATCCTGATTTCTACTCTAAATTGTTATGCTATTTTAGCAGAATCACCTTTAACCGTGCAGTTGGTTTATTAAAAAAAAAGAATTGATAAATGACATTAAGTGACAGATCATACAATAGTTCGTTTAAGACTGATATCTTACCGGAGGGCTTTCATACCTGATGAAATCTTAAAAAGTAACTAGGATGGGGATATTGGTCCGACTGAATCATCAAGTCTTAATGAGCCCTCATCTAAGAAACATAGACACGCGTTTGCTTAAAGTTGTTAATGTTAGAGTTTCGATATCTATCACCACTGATTTCTGTTTTTACACACAGATAGTATATAATGCTTTTTAATATCTTTAAGGTATTTTCTGATACTAAACAATGAATTTAGTTGCTAATATATCCTCGTTCGATTGCAGTGTCTTGCAAGTTTACCTGTCGTAATGGAGGGATGTGTATTGGTTACAATCGATGTAAGTGCAAGTCAGGCTACGCCGGTTCACGCTGTGAAAAACGTAAGTATTATTCACTACTATCATCACTTATATCAGGTTGAAACCAAATAAATGGCCGTTTTGAACCACACACTTTAAAACGTCAAAACTCGACTCAAACACAACTGTATTAGTCAAAGTCAGCACCATTAGAATGGACACAATGTTGGCTACGTGTGCCCACGTTGGCCACGACCCGGCAGTGAATTTATTCCATCACGATACGAACTGGGATCACGGGAGTTGCCGGGAAGTATTTTCGACCTGATCCGCATTGGTGTACACCTGTTGATGCGTATAGGCCCAAAGATTGTGGTAATTGGTAGGGGACAGGTCCGATTAATAGAGAGGGTGAGACAGAGGCTCGGTGCCTAACTGCATCCGTTTTTGTCGGGTGGTTTGTGAGGTATGTGGTCTTGCATTATCTTGCAGCAGGATAGGCTCCTTTCTATTCAACACTGCATGCCAAAATGTTTGCAACTTATGATGCATCAGTTCCAAATCACGACAATACTGATGGTCTGGCTAGGTTGAAAGAGGCTCTAATTGATTACTCAATTACAGCACCACTAAACGGTCAGGATGATCTTTTGGGGTTGAAGATTTGGTTTTGGGAAGGTTGAGAGGGACAGCAAGTCTATCGACTCAAAGAAAGTCACGTTTCCGATTATAATACAGAAACCACTTTTCTTCAACAGTAAGCACAGGATCAAGAAAAGGTTATGTTTTTAAACAAACAAGCAAATTGCAGCAAGAGTCAAACCGTGCAAGATGCTGATCATCAGTCAAATCATTGGCTATCTACTTCTGCATTTTGTTTCACTTTGCCGATTTGTACAAGATATCTTCCGAGTGTTGTATGGGTTACACCAGCTTTTCTCTCAACGCCCGAGTGTTTATTTTGGATGAGCCTCCAAAGCTTCTTCATTGTCGAGTGACGACTTGCGACCATGACCCGGCTCACCTTGGAGATCCAGATTATCAGAAGCGGAATTTTAGAACTAATCCTTGACATATTTATGATCGAAACTTATTTGGAGAGGACAACGTGCGTTGGCGTGTACAGATAGTGGTCGCTCTATGTCCAGATGTTATGGAGGGTTGCGAGCAATTATTCGAAGCAAAGCTCCAGATACACTATGGATTCATTGTATAATTTACAGGGAAGTCCTCCAGTGAATATTGTATTGGAGTATGTAGTGAAAACGGTTAACTTTATAAAAAGTCTGCCATTAAAGGCAAGATCTCTGTTTAGGAACTATGTGAAAATATGGGTGCCGAACACACATCTCGCGATGGCTATCTTGTAGCAGTGTAGTGTCCCGTACGTTCGAATCACAAGAGCTTTACTTATATCTTGAAAACGAGGGACACGAGTATGACAAATACTTCGTGGATCAAGATTTTTTAATCAAATTATCATATTTGTGTAATACCTTTGTAAAGTTGAATGTGTTAAATCTCTCATTGCAGGTAAGAAACATTTTGTAATTGGTAGAGAAGAAAAGTATTACTATGGAAAATAAAATAAATGACAACGGTGCCAAAGAGTGTTTCCCATTGTTGCAGTAGTTTGTGACCTCCGATGAAGTAGATTTCTCTCACGATATAATTTTTTTAAAGAATACCCATCTCAGGTTAACAACAAGTTTCAACATATTTTCAAGGAGATAATTCACATAGATTCAAGACCCATTCAAGATCCAATCTCCACCTGACTTTACGTCTGCAGAAGAAAAAGATCTTATTGAGCAGTCTTGCGACAATACATTGAAAACAGAATTTTCCAACATGGAATTAACTGAGTTTTGGATATCAGTAAGAGATGAAAATCCTCTGCTCAGTGCTAAGACTTAGCTAATCCTAATTCCATTTGCAACGACGTATTTCTGCAAAGCTGGGGTTTCGGTGGTAGCTGTGATAAAAGGTCAGTATCGTGGAAACATCTACGTGGAACAGGAAATGGCTGCCTTCAATTTGATTCCAAGATTTGGGAAACTTTGTGGTGAACAACAGACACACCCATCCCTCTAGAGATTATGATTATTAAAAGAGGAAACATATAACATTTTATGAATTTAAATTACAGGGTTCAATTTCTTTATGTGAACGTGAATGCAATTGTTCAATATCTTCTGGCTTAGGGTGCCGTGAAAAACCATTATACACTAAGGGTGTCGTGATTCGAAAAGGTTTTGGAATCACTGCTTAAAACTATAAAACAATTAAATAAGGCAATACATCCTTTGCTCTACATACACTAAATCTTACGCTCTATGGAGACAAATTGATGAGAAGTTGAACAACGTAGTTTCGTTGCTGTTCGAATGTTTGACTTATATCTATTATGTTGTTCATACAAGTAAATTCCTCGTTTTCTTCATTGCAGCTGTTTGTATTCTACCCTGTCTGAATGGTGGCTACTGTGGTTCGCCTTTCAAGTGTACCTGCAAAGCTGGATACGCCGGGACTCGATGCCAAAATGGTGAGTTGATTCCCAAATCGTCGAGAAAACTTAAATTCAAATTTCATTCTACCGTCTATTAAGAAACAATAAACATAGTGTGAAAGATCCTGCTTGGACAACTTGTAACAGGTTAACGAGTGTAATAGTCCGGGGGCCAGCAGGGGTTACCGTGCACCAAAATGTTCCTTAGGATGTTCTCTTTCAGAAAAAAGA
>VCCN01005209.1:287899-302830 GCA_006491835.1 Architeuthis dux | reverse complement strand
TACTTGCTTGCTGTCGCTCTTCAGGCTGTATAGTTCGAGCCTTCGGTACTCGGTTTCAGATCCATAATTTCAGCGTATTGAACATTATTCGTATCAGACTTCAAATACACTAACTATAAACGCTTGAAACAAACAGTGCGCTTTTCTTTCTCTTAAGATTCCGTTTTATTCAGCTTGAATATTTTTAGTTGATAAGTAAGGGAAGGTTCCCCTGGCTTATCAGCAGTGGTGTAGTGCTGTGGAAACGTGTGGAAACGTGTGGAAACGTGTGGCAACGGCATTCCCTTCTATATACTACTAAAATTGTCATTCTGTTTATCTGTTTGTGCCCTCAAATTAGCCGAAACGGAGCATTGTAGCTAATTGTATTGTCCAGATACTCATCCTATATGGCCTCAAAATGTCTCTGAAATTGGTTAAATTTCCAAAGAATATTCCCGGGCGGGGGTGGGGGTTAAAGAGCCTCACCCCCGAACCACCCAGCTATAGAGCCGTGCGTTCCTCACTTGTTATTTTAGCAGTACACCACTGCTTAGCAGAGTATCCACCATTTTGGAACCAGGACGATGTTAAGTGAACTGGTAAATAATTACAAAACCTACTTTTGCATGGTCATTTCGCACGTCTGTTCTTTCTTTGTCACATTGTCTTCTATTGATTGCAGGTCAGAGCGAGCCTCGTTAGCGTCTCAAGAGCAGTTGACGTTCAAGTCACAAAAGCAAAAGATGTATTTACCAATAAAGTTCTTATTATCGAAAGTTGAATCAACGACGACGACGACGACGACGACGACTCCGTCAGCAGCAACTGAAAACACATCACCAGAATTGTTTTTTGGGGGTTTAGCTTAGAGATCTTTCCTTACAGTTGATTATAAACGAAGAATATAACCCAATTGGTTCACATAAAATGAAAAAAGAAACTTTGCTATTCTAATCTAATAATCCGTCCTAGACAATGCAAAAGGGGTCATCAAAAAAGGGTAATCAAAAGGGGCTAATCAAAAGGTGCGCTACATTTTAAAAATACAGTTTTACCCCGCTATCCAAAAATAGAATAGTTGCGTAAAGCGAAGAAACAATTACCATTAATTTATATGGGAAGAATTATGAGCATTCCCAGACCGAAAAACAGTGGTGATGGTATGTTAGGCTGAGTCGGAGAGAGGGGAAGAGGTTGTGCGCTGCCTTTATAATGGCTCGCTGCAAAACAAACGCTGAACGCTATTTTCGTAAAAGCGAAAAAGGGAACTTTCGAAAAGTGGGGAATACCTGTAATTGTTTACAAAATAACTGGTTAAAGTTTCACTGGTTAAAAGCTTCTACATTTGAAGTAAAAGTGTCTACCTTGCGAGGTTTTTCAAATTTAGGCTCGCCACTGTTCGTAAATGGATACAGATTAAAGCAACCACAACAAACGTAACATTGATTCTTACCATCAATTACTGAACTTTTTTCTAATAAAATGATGATATAATAATATAAGGTCTTTAATGATTCCATTATAAACTGTTCTAATTAGCCTAGTATGCAGGTTATCTGTGTCTAAAAAAGGGCAATGACTTAAAATGCCACATGTTGCATTAGCAGTTGTTGTTTTATACATTCATCTAGGAAAAAATATCATTTAAGACAAATATAATTTTCATATAAGAAAAAAGAGAGAACCTGCTGATTAGCGGTCAGTCTGGTGAATTTAAAGCTTACAGTTGTAACATTGGATAACTATTTACTATTGGCCTTTTTAATTTGCTTGAATATAGTCTTTAAGAAGTACAGTTTATGGCAAGTTCCCTGATAACGTTACTTTGTTCTAGGCATTTCGTATTAAGATGAATGTATACACACGAGGTGGTGGTGTCCTCTTGACTTGAATTTTCAAATAGTTATATTAGTATAAAAATGATTGATTTTTATCCAGTAGATGGGTATCTATGTTCTTGGCATGTTTCTCGCATGTTGCTCCATTCCAGTGAACACATTTGTGTCTTGTAAAATTTAAAGCGCATTTATAAATTCCTATGTATCTCTGTGTGAGTGTGCGAGAGAGAAGTACATTTTTTTGCATTTATTTGATTTCGGGGAAGTCCCGTATTAAGAATCATTCATAAATAACTGGCTGATTGATTATGTTTGTCTTGTGTTTATTTCAGGTTTGTGCTTATAAGTTTGTGGTTATAAAATTGACTATCAATTATTGTGTTCTAACGGACAAACATTTCACCTTCAATCTTTTGCAATTTATTTTTATCGCTTTTGCATGGAAGAAATGACAATTAGAAAATCAGTTATTTCAAGCCTTTTAATCTTGAAATACAGTTGTATTTAAACAAAAACAGGTGAAATAAGTTTATGGTTGATATTTGTTCATTTCTATTATTTTCCTTTTGAATCGTGGCTTCACCAAACTATTCTGGTCAAAACCCTTTTTGCTATTGTCTACTAATTTAACGTATTTGTTTACGAAAGTTCAATGAACTTGTATTAATAATAAAAAGAAACAAAAATAAAATGTTATATTCTTTCAAAATATTCTTTTCTTTATGAATACCTACCACGGATGTTGCTGCTCTTATCTGTCTCAGAGCCGGATACCTTAAACAATCATGTTGGTATAGATACCTACAAAGCGTAGCTTGGCTTAGCATAAGACCACAAAATGGGTCATCCAATGAAAATGGAAATTACTAATTTAGTAAAGGTCTGTGAGACTAGCTTGCAAACTAATATATTACGACGAGGCGCCAAATATTTGTTGAGAATACATGTACAATATAACATGTAAACTATAAAATGGGGCTTCAGATTCTTGAAACCCATATCATTAAAATAAACAGTCCAAATCCGAATAAAATCTTCTTCACCCAAAGTTCTAGGATTTTGAATGTATTTAAAACTGATTGATACATTCTGCTCAAAGAGGAACCTCACTTACACGACGTTGTCCCCTGTTAAACGTCACCATAATGCTAACATTTAAAGATTGAATCTTTAAAAAAAAAAAGTAATACCCACTTGGGAATTCTCGGTCCGACCAAGAAGAGAATGACCTAGAGAGCCATGAAACATACATGCTATTCCACATATTCACCCCGCAGTTCAACACACTTGACACATCGTTTCTCAACTTTAACCCTTCCAAAAGTAATTCTGCTTTGCTTCGAAGGTGATAGTAGCTATCACCTTCGAATCATTCGAACTCCTTTGTTTGGAAACAGTAAATAGTTAGATGGAGCAAGATCTGGTGAGTAGCGTGGATAGTCTATGCACTCAAACTCCAAATTCTTCAAAACACCCATCGTCTTCCCAGCCCTGTGAGCAGGTGCATTGTCCTGCAAAAAGTGAAAACCTTTTCGCAGCTTCCCTCGTCGTTTTTCTTTCAACGCCTCCTGTAATCGGCACAATAAGGTAGGGTAGTATTCTGCATTAAAGCAAAATTTTGTTTGGCCCTTCTGAAGATAGTCAGTCGGGTTACGGCACTTTGGTCGCGGGAAAGTTAATCGCCTGGAGACATGGCTATTTCCTAGCCACTTTTTATAGCCGAAACGAAAGGAGACAATAAAGTCAGCTGAATCCGTTATCGCTTTTTAAGCAAAGTAAAGACGTTATTTGAATGAAATTATATTCACTTGGTGTCGCTAATACGAATAAACCGTGTGAAATGGACACGTGGGAAATTTTAAAATCTGGCAAAAATCAGCATATTATTCGATTTTAATAACATTTGCGATGCTTATTTATTAAAGGACGAATTTTTTTTAAAATAATTTTCTGGAAAATGTATATTTGTTATTCATTTTATAGATTGGTCGGACTGAAAATTATATAAAAATATTGTAACATGGATAAATTAAATATAGCATGATGATGAAGAAATATTTACCGCTTGTATTTTTAATATATTTTCACATATTATTTTCTGTTTAAGTATCGTAGCTATTTTCATTTTTCACGGTTTAGCATTTGATTGACCCCGACGACGAGCGATTGTCCCATAATTGTTGTGAATTCTAATCTTAAATCTTGTATATTTTTTCTTCGCCGGTAATTTTTTGTGCTTTTAATTCATATTTCCCTTACAATCTTCCTGGGATTTTTTATTTTTCACAGACAAATATTTTTCCATGTTTTACAATCTAACTAAAATAATGGTAAACGGGGTCGTTACTTTCTATCCGTTGTATAGAAGTGAGGCTTCGGAGTATTCACGTTATTTCCCTTGTGAGGCTTCTTTGATATTTTAATGACTGTAAAGTTATCAAAATACCTTCCTTATCCCAAAGAACAGTGACCAAGACCTTTCCTGCCGATTTTTGGGTCTTGAATTTCTTAGGCCGTACAAAAATCCAAGTGCCGCCATTGCATGGCCTGATGTTTTGTCTCCGGATCACAGTGGCGTAAACATGTTTCATCAACAGTGACAAGTCATTCCAAAATATGATCACTAGATCGCTGAAAATGCTGCAAAATCAACTTGGAGTTGTCCACTCGACATCGTTTCTGGTCGACATTCAAACAGTTTGGCACCCATTGCTCATGAATTATAAACCCAACGCGTCCCCTGGATATCTATATTGTCTCAGCAATTCTTTTGGTCGAGATTCGTCGATCGTCCAAAATTAGGTCATGAACATGGTCAACAATTTCAGGCGTTGACACCGTTGAAGGCCTCCCAGACTGTACTGCATCTTGGGTCTCAAAATCTTCACGCTGGAAGTTGGCACACCACTTCTTCACAGTTGAGTATGACGGGCACTTGTCACCCAATGTTTTCATAATACACACATGGATTTCCTTTGGGGTTTTCTTCTACAGGAACAGTAACTTCATGACAGCCCGGCACTTGAAAATTCCACACTTTCCGTTGACATTGTTCAGTCAATGATCTGAAACAAATTCAAAAATTCAGAAATAAGCGCAATTGCGATCCTGCAAATTGGCACTTTCCAGCTACAGTGAGAAAATAATGCTCTGATTTTGGGAAACGAGTCAGGCCGAGAACTTTTCAGCACCCCTTCGTATAACACTATGCAACTTTTAAAAAACTTCTTTTTGTTCTTGGGTAGGAAGTGTTATTTTCTGATTGATTATGTCTAAAAAGTATAGAAAATGGCTCTTGTTCCCTTCAAAGGTACTTGAATGTTGCAAACTCCTTATACAGAGCTGTGATAAATTGTTTCATAATGCCTAGTGGTGGCCTCCGGGGGGGGGGGTCAACCAATGGCTCCCACTTGACGTTGTTCATCCCCATATAGTGTCCCAAATTCAAAGATAGCATGGAACCTTGGTAAAACCACCCTTGAGACCGATCATGGATGCCACCATTTTAAAGTCTCCGATGACCACCCAGCCTAATACTTCACGCATAATACTTCAAGGAGTCTAGCAAGGTGAAATGTGGTGCCCAGAATTTGTCTTGATCTCCGATAGGTATGCTAAAATATGCCTTGTAGGCCTCGCAGATGCTGCCACGGAGTACTGAGGCAAAGGTCAAAGCCGGCGTCTTCGTCGAACCACAGATCAATAAAATCCTGCAATTCCCTAGAAGTTTACTAAGAAGGAGAAAGGAGCTTGTTACAGCTTTGTCACAGTGGTTCGGGGCTTCCTAGGGAATCACAATGTGTGACTTTTTGAGACTGTGTATGCTGTTTAAACACCACCATAGGTTTATGTACGTCAAACCAAAGATTACTAAACAAATAAATAAATGAAATCGAGAAAATAAAGCAAATAAGAAGTAAACAATAATTAAATGAATTGTCTATAACTTTGAGAAGACCAATTATTATTCCAACTGCTGGTGTTTTCTTTCAGCAACTTAAAATGGAAACGACACGCTTTTTACGCATAAGCAATTAGAATTCCTACCTTCAGGGATTCAAGAGTACCGTTATTACGAATTTACCGTTATAACGGTTGGATTTTATACGAAGTATATTACTAATGAGAAACCAAATAGTACAGACAAAAATGACTTTGTATTTTCACCGAAGATCACTCGTGGCAATAAATTCCATAAGTTTCAGTCTGGACTTTTGTTTAATATCGTCCAGTGTAGAAGATCCAGTGTTATATTCGGAAATGAATGCACTTCTACTTACACCTCGTTCCATCTTAATTATTTATTTCAAGCTTCAATCATTAATTGATACCTCTTTTAAATACGTGGTGGCACCGTGACTTCGTAACCATCAAGGCAAACATTATTGACATCTTCTCGACAACGGAAATCGCCAATGATGATCGTGGCGTACTACCAGCCCTTTATGTTAATAAGCTCAGTTGCATAATGAATATTAATAAAAATGTAACAAAGTGACTATATCTTTCTTAAAAACGTATCATTTTTCAAAATCTTGACTAGACAAAAGATTCCCCTGAAAAACTCTTTTAAACTATATGCAATTTATCTGTTTTCGTGACAACCGTCCATTTCAGACAAGGGAGACATGTAAGCGATTCTACCGCCATATATTGGTCAATGTTGGTGATAAATGGGAAAATGAGGTACCACACTGGAGCTGAGACATCGTTGTCTTTATTTCAGAGAATATTTATGTCAATTAGCGTATTTGAATACTCATGAATATTATTTACCACATAAAATAGGAGAAAGATTGGTTAAGAATGCTGATTCTTTTCAGTTTTAAAATAAGGTGTACTCTATTAAAGAATTGTATTCTTGTTTAAAGGACCCTCAGTGCGTTTACGAATAGAATAAATTTGCTCTGGTACAAACTATATGTCTTTTGATCTCATTTGCATATCTGTCATAATGATTATGACCTCATTGAACGTTATCATCTATATGATTACATCTCTTTTATTTCTGTTTTATACATAATATTTTAACACACATTTGTATTCATTCATTAAACCAGTCCAACTGCTAATCAATATCTTCGTCAGCCTCATCTCCTTCATCTTAATCCTCTGTTTCAAGCATCTCCAACAGAATATCTACCATCTGTGGTAGAAGTAAATCTCCTTCTGGTAATTATTTGGGAAAGGTATATTTTTGCTTTATTATGCAAGGGAGGTTACCACGATAGACGCTCTATACAAGGAAGATAAACGTTGTTTTTTTTTTTTTGGGGGGGGGGTTCTTATTTAATTGGAACAAAATGTCGTGTGATTTAATCAAATCTTTTCTTTTCAACCAACGCATTTTATTATAGCAGATCTTACTTTTTAGTGAAGCCAAAAAAATTCTTCTCTGGATTATCTTTTATTTTCATTATCAAAATGCGAAAATTAGCACCGAGATTTATTGCTGCGCCGGAAGAGATTAAGTATAACCAAGTGTAACTACAGCCCGGCTCGTACTCGTGACGAAGGAAAAGGTTTGACGCTTCTTACTGGTGTACACGAACGATCTTCATTTCGTGTTAACTTTACGTACAGTACAACTGTTAACTTTACGTACAGTACAACATTCAGTACAACGTGAAAACTGCAAATACAACAATAAGGCCATGAATTAGGCAAAATACACAATACATATAAAACGGTTAACATCGTAAACCGACACACACAACGTCCACGTTTGAACGTAGAAAACCGCAAACACAATAATAAGGCCATGAATTAGGCAAATACACAATAGATGTAAACGGTTAACATCGTAAACCGACATACACAACATATACGTTTAAACGTAGAAAACCGTAAATACAACAATAAGGCCATGAATTAGGCAAAATACACAATACATATAAACGGTTAACATCGTAAACGACATACATAACGTTTATGTTTGGACGTAGAAAACTGTAAATACAATAAGGCCGTGAATTAGGCGAAACACATATAGACGGTAAAAACATTGTAAATAACACACGCAGCATTTGAACACACAATCACTCGATATCTACAAATAAGAAATGAGTTCATGAAGCTTGTTTTGGAGTGGCAATCTAGTTCGAGACGAACTGAACCAGAGCACAAAGGTCTGAGACAAAGGGAAAAACTCTTTTCTGTTACCGTAATTCACCTTTTGCCGGTGTAGATGGTCTTAGGACTCTGGTGACGTGATCGGATGAGGAGAGACCGTGCGCGCCCTGGATGATTTTTGCGAGACTGCCTGGAAGAGTCTGGCAGTGCCTTAATATGGGCCAAGAAATGTGTGTGTGCGCTGAACACGTGTTTCGGATTAATCCCGGAGTCACAAGATCAAGTTATTCTGACCCCGGCTTTGGCGCGATAAAATTTGGGGTCGCCTTTCTACGCAGGAAAAATGTCCATAAATTCGATCCCACTTATATTCTCATTAGTGGGGGCCATGCCGGTCGTAAAACGACTCTGTCTGTCTGTGAAGATCGATTCCCTATCATGAGGCGCGCACGGTGGCGCCTGGGTTCTCCCCATCCCAACTCTTACTCCCGGACTCCTGGTTCTTTTGAAATTTTACTCTATCTCAAACCATGCGTGTCTGGCTTCTGCTACACCAAGAAATATTACAGGAATCCTGGAATTTATCCAAAATTGGATTTTATTTGACACAGAAAAAGATTATACAATGGTTGGCTAGGAAGGGATTATTGATAAATTCTCGTTCGTGATGCCAACGTTCTGTACCTACACCTTGTTCATTCATTAGCAGATCTGATAGAATAGACCAGGTTGCTTGTTTTGCAAAAGATTAGGAAGGGTACGTTTTTCTAGGAGAGCAAGCTATCACTAATGCAGATTGTAAAAAACTTTTTAAAATATACACTTGGGCAAACGACATGTTCCAAGTTGACCTAAAACTAGAGCCAGACATTGAGAACGAAGCACACCTTGTCGGCTGGGGCCTAGAATACGCCGGGGAGTAAGAATTCAGCACTAAATGACCCACCAAGTGTCGATGTGCCGTTAAACAAAACAATCAATCAATTGAGAACGAAGCGGTGGTAGTTTGGGCGAATTATTGCCGAGAAGCTTGCGATGACTTCCTCGAAAAGAATTGGTGGAAAAGACGTGGTGATGGAAATAGACGAAAGTTTCATCGGGGACAGTGGTGACTTGGTCACTGGGTTTTTGGTGGAATCGAGAGAGAAAGCGGGAGGTGTTTCCTCGTTGAAGTCCCGGACAGGACGAAGGAAACTTTGTGTAAAACAATCATCGATTGGATTGAACCGGGTAGTTATATTATAAGTGACGGGTGTGCATCATATGCCGACATCCCAAACTTGGGAGGCGGAATTTACATCCATGATACTAATTTCGTAGATACCCAACAAACATGTGGATGTACGTAAAGCGTGAATTACGCAGACAATTCGGCACCAATCAGAAGTTATTTACCTCTTATTTACACGAGTTTGTGTGGAGGAACACAGTCAGGAAAGACAAAGAAAAACTTTTTAATCATTTCTTATTATTAATTTCAAATGTTTATTCATTTTAAAGTCACAAATATGAAAAAGAAATTAATCTTATGTTGTTAACTACAACTCCAACACTAACACTAACCCTAAATCATATCCTTTCTAGTTAAATAAAATACAGTTTCAAATGTTCAGAGTTTTCTGTTTTCATTTGTTCCGTAAAAGTTCAACAGCAGCAGATGCTAATCATGTATAGCGTCTACCTTGGTTACCCCCTTGCATAATATAGCATAAATATATATATTGCAAAAACGTTTTAATGTACCTATTCCAAACAATTACCTTCCTTCTATCCATAGTGGCTCAAGAAATCCATTTACATGTGTCCATCCATGTTTTTCTGAAATGGTGGGAATAACTGGATCAGCTATGTGAGAACTCTTCCAAATTCCCACCTGTCAATATTGCGCATCGCGTCTGTCGGTCATCTGACACATCCAAAGAGTTTCCCAGACTTGCAAGTGAAGTTACAAACCTTGGTCTCTTCTCAAGTGTCTTTATCGGTGTTACATGGCCTCTTCCTTTGAATGCACTTATAGAATCACAACCGCAATAAACATGAAGGCAAAGAAGGGCTGCACGATATCCATCTGTATATGCCCTAGCAATCTCTGTTATGCTGATTAATTTTCTATAGTTCCCTGAGCCAGTATCAAATAAGCCAGTGACACCTTCAAATCAATATAATGGAGAAGAATGAAGAATATGTCACAGTCTGGGGTTTTCACTTGAATAGTCTCGTAACCTTGTTCCTTGGCATACGTGTATCTGTTTCTTCTTGGGTCAAAACGTCAAGATTAGTTTTTACTGTTGTTCTATCATCCTCTGATGTGAAAAGGTAGCCATCACCTTCACAGATAAGTATAACCTGTCTCCCCTTTAGTTTCTTAGCATATGAATCATTAGTCCAGGCTCTACACATGACTTGTGCAAGCTGTTCTTTTGCTGTCTTCATTTATCTGCCGGTTTATTGGTGTTCTCACCTTGTACCAACAACCTTTCTGCACACCCTCGCCTTGCTCTTTTCATATTTTAGCTGAAATTACCTGAAAATAACATCAACTTTCTGAGGAATCATATCAAACAGTTTCTCAGATATCTGTTGAAATTGCCTGGAACATCTTTCATAGAATGACATAGAGCATTTCCAGTTTCTATAACTAAAAGTCTTCTATCTTGTGCTGGAATGTGTGCAAGGTCTATCCCTTCTATTAAGTATTTTAGTCCTTTTGATTTGTCAGTGTTTGCTATGAAACCATCGGCCGTGCGAATACTGAATAGAACTGGACTTAGAGGGTATTTCATTAGATCTCCTAGATCAAACTGCATGTCTATTTTAGTGTAATTGGACTAGCAATTGTATTGCAACATTTCCTTGATGTCTGTATTCTATTACCTTATTCTTAGCAGATTTCACTTTCACTTTCTTTCCCATATCTGCCATTGTCTTCAAATGAAGTCTTTTTATGGATTAAAAGAACTTCTCGTGTGTTTCTAGCCTCTCAGTTATGGAAGCTTCCGTAGCTTCCTTGCCCCGTGCCTCATTCGTGAGAATGGCATTTTCATTTTCTACAGGGACCCAAGCACCTGAAGAAATTCAATATAAACGTTCTTTATCATCTATGGAAAATGGATCAATAAATCCCCTAATGGCATCAACTGTCTCACAGACGGTCAATTTTCTGAATTTCTGTACGCCGAAGATCTCTATGCCATATACCGGATTCCGAGTTGTTCAACATATCTGCCATATTTAATTCCGCCTCTACATACTTTGATCTTTCGTGGGTTGTTCGGGCCCACCGCTGATATGCATCATAATTCCCAGCAATTACTGTAGCACCAGAACGACCACCACCAGCTCCGCTGTGACTTTTGGCATGATTCATGAAAGTTTCTTCCATCATCTTATCTACAGTACATCTGTTACCAGGAAGGAGAGACATAGCAACACTCTTTCTAGTAGCTCTGTTGTTTCTGGACGGTATTCTTCCAGATTGGCTATGACTAGGGAGAAAAGGGTAAAGTACCTTGCATAGTTTTGTCAATCAAAACTGAAGAATATATCTGACATCTGATTTAGCCATACAACGGAAAGTCATTGGTCTTCACTGCCCAAATAAGAGATAGCACAAGCCAAATATGATAAATATAGGACATCCAAAACAGTTTTTCCAAGTTCTCCGTCACGAACCTTTAGTTTGTAATCGGAATACTTTCTAATATAGGTACTTATATGTTCATCATTTAAAGCTTACTCCAGCATGTACTTAGCTGGAAACTGGATAAGGGTTTTCATCTTCTCTTTGGATTGCTCTGGCATTCTCCACTACTTCTGGATTAAATACTTTTTCAACAGAATCCTTTCCAAACTTTCATAATTTCATAATGCTTTCCGGTTAATACCCCTGAAGTCAATCAGTTTCAATCAATCCTGCTTCTAACATTACGTCAGCCGTTCCAGAACCAGTCATTTTCTTTCCAATCATCTTCAGATATGCACAAGTCAAGTGAAATATGGTTCTTGTATTTTGCAGGATTGTTCCAAATCTGTGGGAAAGCTTTCATACACATTCCAAAGACAAATGTTGTTAACGTATATGTCTGTCCAACATCTTTTGTTGCTTCCTCTGCATAGCATAGGCATTCTTGGACTGTTCTGTACTCTGTAATTGGATAGTTAATTACTAGATAATCAATGGTTGTAAACGTTGTTGGTTTAGATCCTGTAACAGATAAAGCTCAACCTGTTACTTCTCGGCCATAAGGAAACCTATCTGTTCTGAGAAACAACCAAGTTATGTTCTTATCAGTAGATATTTGTACTGATTCCTCACTGCCAGGATAAGTCTTATGACTCACTGTATAGCTGGGGCTATCGAAGAAAGGATGACCGACATAAAAATCAGGTAACTCCTCTTGGCAGATTTAATTTTTACTCCTGGGAATTATTGCCGGTACATCAGGGACTACACTGCCATGATGCTCTGAGTCACCGGTGAGTACTTCTTGCATCATTATACTGTGGGAAGTGTGAACTGAGCCAGCACCCGTCATAGTGTTTACCAGTTTACCAAAAGAGTGTTGGCACACATACAGGTGACGCAAAGTCATAGCAACAAGAATGTGATTTGGCAGCTTCCATTCGCCATTTATGACTGCTCTACAAATGTCCTGACCAACTGAGTTTACATGTTTGTTTGTCTGCGTAGACATATCTTTTATTTTTCCAGAGAAAAGATACTTCAGGAAATTATTCAGTTCTGGTGAAATAATTTATTCTGTGTTTTCTATATATTCAGCAGATGGAGGCCATCTTAACTCATCTGACTTATTAAAGGCACCGAGAGTAGCCTTTCGCAAAAACAGGGCTGATTCTGTTGGATACTAGGGTGTCCTGGACTTGGATAGAAAGGAAACTCGAAGACTTGCTTATAAAAATATCTGGACATATTTTTGTTACACAATATACATCTTTGTCGGCCGGATAGTGAAGAGTGGGAGAGAGATAATGGGTGCCGAGAGACCGTTCACAACAGGGGAACTTGGTCTTATGTTTTCCCCAGCCCTAGGCGGTCTGCCTCCTGGCTGCTTGGGACAGCGGTCTTGGGCCTTCCGGCTGCGCTGATGTCTGTCTCTTCTTTGAGTGTCGAGATTTCTGTCCGCCCCGAGTTTTCTATTCGGGTCTGCTTTATAGGTTTCTCTAACGCCTACGCGGTGTCAATCACCGGTCCCCACATCCTGTTTTGAACACTGATGCAATATACCTATTTCCTAAGGTGATCGGGGTCACTTACATTTCCGCACAGGTGTCTGACCCCAGGATAACCATTAGATATCATAACATTCCTCCTCTCCGTATTTTTCAAAATATACACCTGTGGATATTTTTCCAGCATCTCTCTCACTCTCTCTTCCTCCTTGACTCTCCACAGGAAAAAAACAAAAAATAACAACAGTCCTCACCTATGATCAATTTGACACAAAAATAAAATCCGGTTCGGAAAAAAAATTGGTTAAACAAAAATCGGTACATTAGTTCTTTTTTTTTCAACAGGTTTATCCTTTTTTTCTTCTTTCTTTTATCACTTTCTTACATCCTAAATTTATTCCGCAACCATTCTTTCTTCCACGACTTAGATATATGTGTAATTTTGCTACTACAAGGCGCAAGACCCCTCTCTGTGCCCATACTAAAAAGAATCCTAGATTTCCTTCCATGATCCATACTCTCACAGGGCTATCCTCTTGCCCTAAAATCGCATGTTATTCCTTTTAGGCTCTGCTAGCCTCAACACCAAATAACATCTTATGTCCCCAGACAGGTAGTTCTCCTAGAATCTACAAGCTAATTCGCTCCCCACATTTCTTTGGGCTCTCTCGAACTTCGTGTCGGCGCATGACTTCAAGTCATAAGCGAGATTGCGCTCTCAGTATTTGACTGAACGCCGAAAGTTTTTCAAAAATTCCACTAAAAATATTAGCACAGAAAAAAAAATCCTGCCCCTGCAGCAAACAAACACATCGTATCACTCACTAATTGCATTACTTTAATACTTTAATAGTTTAATTTTTTCGGGGTTTTATTTTATTTCTATTAACATCGGTTTCTACAATTATATTTTTAATTCAACTTATCTCCTTATACCATCTTTCAATATTCACATATAGTTCCGATATGTATATATCTATACATTTTTAAATCACCTTTAATTTAGAAACTCTCATCTCTGAAATGCAAACTGCAAAGATTTCACCTAGCGCTCAATTAATTCCCCATATCCCAAAACAGGGTCCTTTCTTTTCACGTTAAGTGTTCTGCCTAATTTCACAAGACATCCTGGACCCAAAACGAATTTCGTCATCATTTCTTTTTTCAGGCTCCTTAGCCAAAATTATCCCAAACAATTATATCTCTTCACGCTAACAAGGGACATCCTAGTCCTCAGCGAATTTCAATTATTGCCTTCATGGACTGGTACTTGAATAATCAAAGAGAGAAACGCTCTCCTTGGTCTATGACCTAATACCAGAATAAAACTTATTTGGACCTTTGAATATGTAAACTTGAGCGCCAAGGGAAAACTGCATTACAAAACCAGATTAATTTTACGGTGAAAATCATTTCACGTTCTCATATCTGTACATAAAAATTCATAATTCACAGAAGCCTGTAACAGTTTTATACCTTCATCAGCAAAAATGACAATTATAACTGTCAAAATAGAACAGTTTGCAAAACACAATACCATTGAATAAAACAAATTGTACAATTATCCCCAAAAAACAAAAATAAACAATTCTGAAAATTGCAAGGTCTCATTGAAAAACATAACAGAGGCATTCTTCTTCAACATAATGATACAATGGAAAATGAACAAAACCACATCAGCATGAATCCGTTTCATGATTAATTCTTGGGACTTAGATCTGCCCATATTTTTACTATATCCGGGACTTAACACCTGCCCCTACAAACGACACCAGTCGGTAACCGCGGCGAAAACAACACCATTGAGTCATGATTTTTTCATCAAATCACGGCCAGCATTCGATATGCT
>VCCN01005209.1:263305-274267 GCA_006491835.1 Architeuthis dux | reverse complement strand
AAACGGACACATACAATCAAAACAACATAGCAGTTTCAACTCAAAAATACAACACGTAAACATTTCGTCCACTGAGGGAGAAGAAGAGAGTGTACGTGACATGGTGGGGCGGAGAGAGAGAGAGAAAGGCTAAGAAACTATTTGGCCATGCCTGCGTGCGAGGCGAAACGTGCCCGTTCTCTGACTCAACTAACTGCCTCTTGAAATGACCGGTCTATTTATGCCTGTTGACGCTTTGTCTCTCTTCGTCTCTTTCTTTCTTTCTTTTATTTTCACTTCCGTTAATTTTTTTTTACTTATCTACCCAAAACATATCAAAGTGTGATTTCCGCCATGTGGCCTGTTATCAATCACTCAAAATCTTAATGTGTGTCTGCCTGTCTCTTTCGCAGCATGAAGTCCCTTCGTAAAATTCCAGAAATTGACGCCAAACGCCGTACGGGTTCGACCTTTGACACGACGGGCCTGAGAAATGAAATATATACTTTTTTCTGACCGTGATAAGATTTTAACGAAGACATGCATCGACCATAATGTAATATCCGCCCATATCATTTTTAAAAAATTATATTTATATAATTTCAAATACTTGTGTATATATAGGTCCATAATTTAAAAAAGTATATGTCAGTTTTACTCTGTCCTGTTACAAGTTCTTGTCGCTGAATCATAACAATTAATAAATTCTATATATTGTCCCTCTCTCTTCCGTAAAACAAATCACCAAAACAGAAAACAAAAAATTACATCGAAAAACAGTTACATAAGTGGCATGAAAAAAATAATTTGCAAAATGTAGTTGAAAGAGAAAAAAAATTCTCTCACATGAAAGAAAACACGCAATCCTCATTCGTCTTTAGGTACACTCTCAGGTCGGATCTAGTAGAATGGAAAATTTCACTTTTTCACGGTTGTTGACATCTCTTATGTAACATAACACGGCGACTCTTATGTCACCTTACCTATCAGGGTAGCGAGAAATAGCTCAGCTCATCCCAGGTACTTCCAATGATTTTCGCCAAATCACTCCAAAACATATGATATTTGGTATAAATCTGCACTTATAGTGAATGAAGTCCCACCTTTCGGACTTGTCCAATTAATAAACGTTCAAATAAAATCACATAAACACAAGGATAGTCACATAACCAGTACACAAACAGTTCAGAAAACAAAAAACAGAAATAAAACTTTGAAACAGTCATAGAGGTCACTGTGATTAAAGATCGATTCATTTTACAATCAACATGAGAAGAGTAAAATCTATGTTTTGGGTTGTTTTGGGTTGTTTTGGTTTTTTTGCGGGGGGGGGCAATGAAACAAATATAGGTACCTTCGTGACCCACCTGACCTGTCCAAGGCTGTTCCTGGTCTGACTTCCAATTCCACATATCGATCCGTTCGACGCATGATTTCATCTTTCATCATAGCAATTGACTGTCGCTTCGAATACACTGGAGTGTTGAAAAAAAACGAAATACAACTTCACGAAGAAACAGACTCACAAAACACCCTGTGAACGCTGCACCTGGCAACAAAGTAAACACAAGCGCCGGCATGAATAATGCCAAAAAATTACAAAATAGGATGTCCTCTCTTCTCAATGAATCGGAAACAAAGACTCACACAGAAATGAAAAACAAACAATAAAATAATGTGAGAACAAAACCTTTGTTCGTCATTAGTCTCTCGTTTTGATTCTGTAAAATAGTTCATTCCTCACAATCTTCCTAATTTTTTTCATCGTTTTTTAACATAAAAACGTGTTTTTTTTCCATAATAATTTTCTTTCTTTAGCGCGTGTTCGTGTGTGCGTTCCGTGTTTACCAAAAAAATGGAATTGTTCATCTGCTGTGTATCTGCGTGTGTGTGTGTGTGTAAAGCAAAATGTTTTTCTTTCTTATTCTTGTTTGTTTCTTTAAAAAATCACATACCTTCTTCGCGTTGTTCGCTGTGTGCGCTGCATCTGCCGTGTTGATTGTTATTCTCCTTGATGTTCTTTATTTTCGTTCCATTAACTTCGGCCGGTTTTAGTTGTAGTGGCCAGATTTCGTTGCTGACCTCACGTTGCGTGTGTGTGTGTGTGTGTGTGTGTGTGTGTTTGCCGTGGTTTTTCATTGTCTAGTGGTTGTTAGTATTCGCAGGACCCCACAGTCGTGTAGCCGTGGCAAATCCAGAGTTCGGTCCTCGTCCCATCCTTGGTCGCGGCGTCCAAAAGAAGAATAGTATGTAGCATAACGGTGATTATTATTATTATTATTATTATTATTATTATTGAAACATGCAGACATACCATTCAGCAGATGCAAGCGCTCCACAGAAGAAGGAAACAGCAAAGACCGTGTTTTTATAAAACGTCCAAAGTTGCTTTTATTTCGCTTCTCGTTCTCGTCGCGAGAAACGGACACATGCAATCAAAACATAATAGTTGCAACTCCAAAACACAACACGTAAACATTTCGACCACCGAGGGAGAAGAAAAGAGTGTACATGACATGGTGGTTACGGAGAGAGAGGGAGGCTAAGAAACTGTTTGGTCATGCCCCCCGTGGACACGACACGCGTGCGAACGTACCCGCTGCCCTTCTCACCTAACCCCTCTTGAAATGACAGGTCTATTTATGCCTGTTGCCACTTTGTCTCTCTTCGTCTCTTACTTCCTTTCCTTTTTTTCACGTTGTCCATCTTATCGTCTTGTGGTCTCTTATCAATCAATGTGTTTCTGCCTGTCCCTTTCGCAACATGAAGTCCCTTCGTAAAATTCCAGACAGACAAAAATGGACACCAAACGGGTTCGACCTTTGACACGGCGGGCCTGGGAAAAGAAATATATACTTTTTCTGACCTTGAGAATATTTTAATAAAGCCATGCATCGACCATAACGTAACATCAAGCCTATACGGTCGTATTTTTAGAACAGCGCAAACCAGTCGACCTAGATAAACGCGAAAATCACTAGAAAGACGAAATACGTTAAAGTATAAATATTATGCGAACGGTACTCCCAGATCGGTCTATACAGTAAATCTATTTTAATTCCATTGAGCAGTTGATATTGTATCGGACATTACGACTACTGAAGACTCTTTAAAAGATTCAATTTGATTGGTTCAATTTGAAACTATGTTTGACCAATCAAAAATAATTTAATAATGCTCATGCCTACAAAACGCTTGCGAGATGTTCACGTTCTCACAGTCAAGGGGTGGAAAATGGCCTAAATAGCCGTAACATGTACATCAGAAGACATACACCAATACACAAGACGGAACTACGCTCATAAAAACGTTAATTTTAAAATTGTATGGTTTTAGAATTTTAATATTTACGTCTAGAACACTAAAATTGAAAATAATTTTCAATATTTTTTATTTTCATAGTTTATTGTAAAAATAAGTAATATTTTAATTTATGTAATCTATATAATATATCCATTGGGCTATTCTCATGCCGTAGGCCCTCATCGTTTTCAGTTTAATGTTATAACCATTGACCACGGCCAGGGTCTGTAGAATCTTAGAGATATAAATAACATTTATAATAGACTTTATATCTCTATGGTGGAATGGAAAGCAACCAAAATGTGCGCTTAAAGAGGGCAAGTGAGTTGATGGACCAAATGAGTCTAAGCACATTTTAATATAAACTTGCATACATGTACCTTTCGCAAGTAAACAAACAAAATGTGTAGATTACTTGTTTTAGTTAGTGTGAGATGATTTCTTAAAAATGTGATTTATGTGTATGTAACAATGTGTTGTTGTGTTTATTTGACAAGAACAGAGTATATTACCCAATTGGGAGCAATTTGTCCAATTGGCTTAAATCCAGCCCTGAAGGTAGACTGCTGAGAAAGAGATGAGACCGTCAATCATAATTTGGCTCAGAAGCCATACACAAATAAGCATGGCTGGGTGGGAAAGGTAATCCACTGAGAACTGTGCAAACGACTGGGGTTTGACCATGCAAACAAATGGCATATACAAAAAACAGAATCTGTCCATAAAAAAGCATAAGATTCTACGGGACTTTGAAATTCTAATGAATCGCCCAATCCAGACGAGAAGACCGGATCAAACAGGACTGTTCTGTCCATTAGGCGAAGCTAGGCGGTCACCTAGCGCGCAAAGGTCCTAGGGGCGCATTCCAAACTGAAAAAATTAGTCGTTAGAATACAACCGGGGCGCAAATTTTAAATCTCGCCTAGGGCGCAAGAATCCCTTGCGCAAATTTTAAGTCTCGCCTAGGCGCATGAAACCCTTGCATGGAGAAAAATTGTCAGCTAGTTGTTGTCACTGAACCTGTCGACCACAGAGTAAACTTGAAAGCTGGAAGAATATCTGGACCTTGGGAAAGAAGTGAAAATATTGTGAAATATGAAAGTGTTGATAGTGACATTTTTATCCGTCAAATTTGGCCCGCTTGGAACAGTCTTGAGGGACGTTGCAATGGAATTAGAAAAATTGTAAATCCGAGGAAGAATTAAGACCATCCGGGCAACTGCCTTACGTCGGTCAGCTAGAATACCGTAGAAGATGATGTAGTAATTAGGATATGTGCTGCCTCATTCAGTGAAAACCACATGTTACCCCAGGTGTGAAAATCCAATGTGTAGAAATGTAGTGTCCCAAAATATATAGCAGTCAGTCTCGCTACGAAAATAGGCGAAAATACCCGAAGATCAAAACGACCCGGATGAAACGAAAAAGAACAGCGAAAAATAACGAGTTCTCAGTTCCTGCCCAGACTTTCGAAATGTAAACATCGGAGAAATACCGCTGTGGGGATCATCCCACGAGCGACGACGGCGAAAGCGCGACAACAAAGATGTAACAGGAATGTTCCCTTCTATTTTCCACCCAAACAGGGATAGTTTGGGAGTACAAGTAGTGGGATGCGGGGCATTTTTGTCGGCAGCTACCCAGAGAAGAATTTGGAGACGTGCACATTTGATGTGTTCCGCTGCACACACTCTGGTTGGCGGAAGACTCTTTATCTTTGGAGGATATCACTTTTTGACAAACAATGTGTATATCAAGTCGTTGAAGTTTTCCGTAGTAAAGGTATGTGAGGAAATCCATATCGGGTATAGGTGGAAGCCATAACACTATTTTGATGCTCTTTCAGAATAGTGAAGAAACATCGAAAGAAGAGCAACATGAAATCAGTGAAGTTCCTTCAACATTGTCCCTTGCACCAAGATCTTTAGAATATATTTTGGAGTGCCAGAAGTTAGTGAAGAGATGAAAGTTCACTGGCAGAGGAAAAATCCCTGAGTCATTTACACCAAGCAACGCAGTTGACTATTCATCAATCACTAAAGAACACAGGTGTTATCCAATGTGCCATCGTTCTCTGCTATGAATAGTTTGCTAATGATGAATTCAAAACATATTTCCCGTGTCGCTTTTACACCAATTATTCCACACCCTGCCACCGAATTCGATACAATTTACACCACCATGATTAATTTCTAGGATGTTCTTTTGCAAAAATGAATGAAAAATGGACTTCTTTGGGCTGACGAAGGAGTTTATAGGATAGCAAAAGAGATGCAGCTTCAGCAACTAAATAAGTTTCTCGGCATGGGAGGATTTCACCTGGAAAAAGTGATCATTTGTTGCTTGGGGAAGTATCTGGAGGAAGGCGGGGTGGAGTCTGTATTGATTGAGAATGAGATTTTCGAACAGAATGTAGTGAAGTCAGTCATGGATGGTGGGTACTACATACAAGGGGAAAGAGGAATGAATTTGATATCAGAGGTAATGGAGCAGTTGCAGATTTCAGCATTCTTGCATCTAACAAAGAATCAAGAACTAATATGCAAATCTTGAGAGGAATTTGAAGCTGAATTCTTACCTTTTCAAGCTGAATTCGACCAATTTAAAGACATTGGCTGCCAAAGTAGTAAGCTTTTTCAGTACTGTAACACTTATGTTAATGATATAACACTTGTTCTGCGAGATCTCACCAGCTCTTTTCGGGAAGGTAACTGGAATATCCACCTATCTGCAGTGTGACGGCTATTCCTTTGTGTTTCGTCTTTGATCGCGTGAACTACAAGCGATGGCTCCCTATATACTATGAAGACTGTGTTGCCTTTCCCACCAGTTTTCCTGAGATACATGCTGAATTTTCAAAGGGCAACTTTGTAGTTCATCATACATCACGAAGAGGAAGTGCTGTTCCCACCAATCAGGCTCTTGTGCAAGGATATAATAAGTCAGCTAAAATCCAAGCAAGAATTATTGGAGTAACCAGGAGAAAGGAAGCTGTTTGCAAGTGGAATGTTATTAGACATGAGAAAGCTAAGTATGTAAAGCTTCTACACAACGTATGCTTCATCGATGAAGATTATTAATATTCATTACATCATGAATTCTCTAGGTCAATAACAGAAGCTGATGATAAGTGTGTTTCCGCAGCTATGGAATATATATTGAGGCATGGAAACCCCTTCGATTTCACAAAATGCAAAGAGTTAGTTAACATCACCACCAAAACACAGCTTGAAAAGGATAATGCTGATTTCTTACTGGACTGTCTATCAACAAAGTGAAAAGGCATATAAAGATTTCTATCATACTCGTTTAGTGGAAAAGTCAGCTGACATCTTTGCTACAATACCACTCTCAAGGAAAATCCTAAGTCAAGGCAACTTACTCTTAAATATGACTTAACTAAAGAAACAGTGAAGTTTTTAAGAAACGTTGACTTTGCAAGATTACGTAAATTTGATATTAGACAATTGTTTCAATCAGAGTTAACTCCTAGATCATTCTTCCTAACAAAGCGGAACTTGCAAACGAAATAAAGAAACTTATTCCAAAAGATCAAATCCCAACATTGTTACCACAACCCTGTATGACAGGATGATATGGGATACGCTAGAAAAGTCCCAGTTAAAAAGAGGCAGCTTAAGACATTTCTTGACCTTGTGAAAGGTCTGTGGAGCACATTCAAAGCTCTCAAAACAAAATGGCCGCCAGCGCACACCAAAAAAGACAGAATTTCATAATACGGCTCACAATTGACATATCTGAATATATCTGAACGTATACTTGAAATATTCTGGTAAAATCCAGAAATACCTATGAATTATTTATTTAAGGTAAAATAAAGTGAATTTTTGAATTCCTCGTGTCTGAAACCCATGATTTAGCCTTTTAAAGTATTCAGATATGTCAATTGTGAGCCGAGATATGAAATTCTGCCTTTTTTTGTGTGTGTTGGCGGCCATTTTGTTTTATGCAAATGAGGTAGTTCTTCCCAAGTTCTTGGGAACATCTTTTTTCTGAAAGAGACATCCTAAGGAACATTTTGGTACCCTAAATGTAGAATCACAGGGTGGGAGCACGGTAGGCCCTGCTGGCCCCGGCCTATAAGTCAAACACTATGTCAACACGGAGAGAAACCGTCGCAGTAAGACTGCAGGAATTCTAACATACATAACAAGACTCGATCAACCACTTACCCAGTTGTGGGCTCTATCGGAAAACAAGGTTTCATTGCAGCAAATTTTCATCGACTGGATAAAACACTACTGTATTCCTGGGTGGTGGTCACAAGGATGATAAAGAAATGTGCATTAGCATTGTTAATGGTTCCATAACTACAGAGCGATTGCTAAAATGCTTCCACGAGGAAGATGATGATAGAATTCTGTTAAATGTAAACCGTGGTGTGAAAGTTGGCAACTTCAGAGGTGTGGTTATTGCATCCCCCGATACTGATGTCTTTATTTCTGCCATATATCACTATGATATGTTGAAGTTTTTCGATTTGGAAGAGCTATGGTTTATGTCAGGTCGGAGTGACTCGAAATCCATAGTTCCAATCAATGACTTAGCCGACCAGATTGAATCTGATGTAATCGAAATGTTTCCAGCTGTTCATGCCCTGACAGGCTGTGACACGACTACCAAAGTGGGAACAAAAGTGTCAGCGTTGAAAACAGCAAAGAAGTACGGATACGAGTTACTGTGTTACTTCGGAAAAGATACTGTTAGTGAAGAATTATTTTGTGTTGCTTATTTTTTTCTTTTTCTTGGTTTTACTCTACATTATATATGCTGTAGCTTTTCATTAGGTGATCAGAAAAAATCTAGATAACTTCTGAATGGCTATACAACAATCTTCACTCATGAAATTTTAGAGTGAAATTGATTCAGCACATATTGACCATTCCATGTGAATGCAAAATTTTGTGATTTTCAAATTTATTCTTTTGTAAGGTAAATATGATTATTGATACCTGCTAAAACTGAGGATAATTAGAGCAAAGTGATCTGCGCTTGTTAATAAAGGACATGTATCAATTGCTAAACTGAACTGCTACTTTGTATTTTTGTTCTGATTTCAAATTTCAGTGACGTATTTTAAATAGGCTACATCGACAAACACTGGGTATTTTTAGTATTCTATGCTTCGTTGTGTTCCACTTATGGTGATCATATGTAAATTTTATTGATTTTCTATATAGCTATAATTGATTAGTATCTTGTTTCCATCCACAATGAGTTTGACCTTTAATATTGTGTAGAAGCCATGTGGATCTTTTTGATATTTCTGGTTGATGTGACATGCATACTATTTCATCGGCTCTATATCATTTTGGGGCTATGGCGGCACTAAAAACTCATTAGGAAAAACGTAAAATTCACTCACTGTAACATTTCCAAATCCCTGAGAAAATGAACTCAGGGCAAAATTTGCTTTCCAACGAGGTGTTGCATGAACATGTTTGCAAAATTTCATAATTTGCCTCTCCTAGCCGGAATCTCTTGAATTCAAGGCATGCCACCTACTTTTTTTATGACCCTGAGATATTGTGTTTACAACATCTGACGTCAAAATCTCTTGACTCGAAAGTGCACAAGGGACCCAACTCAGCTCCCCGAGTAATCTGCTTTCATCCAATCGTGTTCATCAGTGTCTGCCTCGGTAAATATCTTCAAATGGAGATCCAACTTGAACATCAAATTATTGCTGATATCTTCCCTGTTGTGACAAGATAGAACCCATCTTTCTTGGGTTAGTTAAAATCTTCAAATATTATTATACTGTATAAAGCAAGATTTTACAAATATCAATTATTTTTGTAAAAAGTATAAAGGGATTCTTCTAGGTAGAAAAATAAATTAATTCTTTTGTTGATATAAGGTGGTTACCTGCATGCTGATTGGTCAGGTAGATGAGTGCTAACTTGTTTTATATATCCAAAATATGGAAAGGTAAGCTCTGATGTTCTTTTTACCATAGTATGGGACAGATTTCTAAGGGCAGTCTGAGAAAAGTCAGCGAAGTGATCAGACGAACAGAATGTGGCTGGGTATTTCGACCCATTTGGGGGTCGAGTTGTGAAAGAGAGGAAAAGTAGATTCATAAGAAAAGAACATAGTCACATCGTTCTCCCTCTTCAGATAAGCCAACGATCCATCACCCAACAACTGGATCGAACGTGAATTAATAAAATTCATATCTTTTGAACAAGGTGGTTTGTGTGACTTTTTTGTGTTATATGGTTGCATATGGTCGAAGGTTCAATTTACAGGGACCTCCTACATCAGCAGACAGTGTGGAACAAAACGGCCACTAGAAAGGACCACAGCCAAAGAGAAAAGATGACAACATCAGGTGAACTCAGGCGTCGATAAAATATCACATACCTCCGTCTTGTTTCGCCTTTGCTATAGAGGTATGATACACGGCGCAGCCGGACAATGCATGAACAGCTAACAGGTCATAACATTTGTCCCCTAATTTTGCAGCCGTGACATTGATGTCAATTACTTTGCCATTATACTTTGCTATAGGGGTATGATACACGGCGCATTTGCCATTATACTTGCGCATCCAAATCTGTGCATCAGGCTTGTATTGCCAGAAGAAAAACACCAGGCGGATAAAAATGTCTGTATCATCAGCAAGAATTTGAATGTGCCTCCTTTGTGATATCAGCTCCATAGGATAACTTATGATTATTTAAGAGCGGCATCTTCATGATGATAGACACCGTTGTCTCCAATTAATTGCACATTTGGATTAGTCCTATCGACATTGCACAAGTATTTAATTAGTGCAGCCTTTTTATTCTCACTTTTCATGATGACATCTTTGGCTGGGAGTAGGGTGTTGGTGTTTAGCAGATACTGTCTTGATGTTATACCCTTTGCCCGTCTCTGGCGTTCATACGATTTAATAGAGTGTTCATCATAACGATCAAATACAGCGTTGATGTCATGAGGTCTGTCAAATGACTCCACGAGGTTACTAGCAAAAGTCTTAAGCACAGTGTTTCTTGCCCACAGGATGTGGTAAATTGTTTCATCACCATCTACTATTTCAAGATCAACTGGGTCCAGCGGAGTTGTGGTAAACACTGACAACTTTTCCACGAGTATTGCCTTGCTTCCTTTCCTCATATCACCATATTCATCAAATAAAGAAGGAACTGGAGAGAGCTCGCGTTTGAAGATTTCAGCTAGATGGATATAATCTATTTTGAGAGATGACCTACAAGTGTGCATATCGCAGACACTGGCATCCCCAATTTTCACCCTTTGCTTTAACGTTTCCACCGTGACCAACTCCTTCTTAAGTGGAGCATGAAAGCCACCGGGTAAGGAATCCATAAACTTGGATGCCATTACATGTCCAATGGCAAGGGCATTATCTACGTCAGGCCTTCCCAATTCAAACAAAGGAAATATAAAGAATCAAAACAAAAGGCGTCAGATTTCAAATGAAAACAGGGTGTATTTAATAAAACATTGCAATGAAAAGGGTACAATAAAAAGGAATACACATATATGTAAAAGGTGTTAGAGGTTTTGTCGTGATGAAGAGTTATGGTAAAAAGGGGTTTTAGGCCTTTAGCCGGTTTTCGTGTTCCGAAATCGATTTTGTGTGAACTAAATTAGGCCGGGGGCCAGTAGGGCCTACCGTGCACCCCACCCCCC
>VCCN01005209.1:213719-227738 GCA_006491835.1 Architeuthis dux | reverse complement strand
GCAAACCCCCAGCATGTCTTAAAATAAACGCGTCCCCCACAATCCATAAACGTTGGGCGGCGTACTTGAGGTTTTTCAACCTAGCTTCACATTTAGATCTGTAACATTTTAATCCCAGTAATCTAACGATATATATATGTATATACCTCCACCAGGAATTAATGCCACAATCCATAGACTTAGGACTGTGTACTTGAAGTTTTCTCGTAAAATGCTCAACACCTAGCTTCACTTTTGAGGCTGTAACTGTTTAATCCAAAAAGATACAAATTGGCAATACGGTCCGAAAGCTGATGGAATTCTCTTTCTAAAGATATATAAATGTGTATACCCGCATCAAGAAATAATTCCCAAATCCATAGAATTCTTGCTGTGTAATTGAAATTTCCTTGAAAAATGCTACATACCTAGCTTCACATTTTCAAAATGGCCCTTTTGGGCTGTAACCATTTAATCCAAAAAGATACAAATTGGCAATACGGTCCGAAAGCTGATGGAATTCTCTTTCTAAAGATATATAAATGCGTATACCCGCATCAAGAATTAAATTAAAAAATGCTACATACCTAGCTTCACATTTTCAACATAGCCCGTTGGGGAGCTGATGAAATTACCTTTCTAACGATATATATATGTGTATACCTCCATTAAGGATTAATTCCACAATCCATAGATTTCTGACTGTGTACTTGAACTTTTCTCGTAAAATGCTGAATACCTAGCTTCACGGTTTCGGCAGTAACTTTCCCTGCCCAAGAGATACAAATTAATATATATATGTGTATACCTTCCTTGAGAATTAATTCCACAATCCATAGATTTTGTACTACGTACTTGCAGTTTTCTCGTAAAATGCTGAATACTTAGCTTCACACTTTCGGCTGTATGTTTTTAAGCCCAACAAATACAAATTAACAAGTTACACTATTCGAGAACTGAGGGAATTCTCTTTCTAATGATGTATATATATATGTATATACCTCCATCGGAAATTAATTCCACAATCCATAGATTTGGACTGTGTACTCGAATCTTTTCGTAGAATGCTGAATACCAAGCTTCACGTTTTCGGCTGTATAACCAACAGGTACACATAGACAACATACACCGTTGGGGAGCCGATAGGATTATCTTTCTAACGGTATATAAATATATATACTTCCACCAAGAATTAATTCCACAATCCATAGATTTGGACTGTGTACTTGAAGTTTTCATCGTAAAATACTGAATACTTAGCTTCACGTCTTGGGCTGTAACTTTTTAAGCCCATTGGATACAAATTTGGAATATACAGCGTTATAAAGCTGATAGAATTATCTTTCTAACGATATATATGTATGTACCACAATCAAGAATTAATTCCACAGTCCATAGAATTTGGACTGTGTACTTAGCTTCATGTTTTGGGCTGTAACTCTTTAAGCCCAACACATACATATTGGTAACATACACCGCTGGAAAGCCAATAATATTCCCTTCTTCGTAAAATGCTGAGTACTTAGCTTCACGTTTTGGGCTGTGACCTTTTAATCACAATGGTAACATACACCGTTGGAAAGCTGTATATACCTCCATCAAAAACTAATTCTACGATCTATAAACTTTGGACTGTGGACTTGAGGTTTTCTCGTAAAATGCTGAATACTTAACTTCGCACTTTCGGCTGTAACAGATTCCAACTGGGAACATGCACCGTTGGGAAGCTGATAGAATTCTCTTTCTAACGATATATATATATGTATACTTTAATAAAAAAGATAATTCTACGATCCATAGACTTTGGGCTGTGTACTTGGAATTTTCTTTGTAAAATGCTGAATACTTAGCTTCACGTTCTGAGATGTAACTTTTTAAGCCCAATAGATACAAATTGACGATATATATATGTATATATCTCCTTCATGAATTAAATCCACAAATTTGCCTATAACGTATATTTGAAATATTCTTGTAAAATCCAGAAATACCTATACAGTGAATTTTTTAATTCCTCATGTCTGAAACTCATGATTTAGCCTTTTAAAGTACTCAGACATCTCAACTGGGAGACGAGATATGGATTCTATTATTTTGGTGTGTGCTGGCGGCCATTTTGTTTTATGCAAATGAGATAGTTCTTCCCAACTTCTTTCGTGGGAACATATTTTTTCTGAAAGAGGACATCCTAAGGAACATTTTGGTACCCTAAATGTGGAATCATGGGGGGGGGGGCACGGTAGGCCCTGCTGGCCTCCGGCCTAAATCCTACTGCATCCCAAATGAACATTTGTTAGTCGAAACTAACTCAACTTTACTGAGTTTTCCACGCGAATCCCAACGTATTGCAACCCACTCCACCTCCTAGTTTTTTTTTATGCGGGGAATGCGGAAAATTGACACCCTGATACAAATAAACGTCAAAAAGGAGGATATAAAAAAATGTTAGTGTCATTATTAAGTTGAAAGATTGGCGAAATATATGAGATAAAAATTATTTGTGTGCAGCATAAGATTTTATGGACGAATATAAGATGCTGAAAATGATAAAATATCATTACAGAAAATTATTTCCGTAGTATAAACTCTGATATATTCTTTTTTTAAAGGTTATGTTTTTGTTTTGAAAACGACCATTATTAAACAATGTCTGAAGGTTTAATTTTAATTTCATTATTGCATTAAAAAGGAGCTAGATCTAGCTCCAAAATAGCTAAGTTGGCATCACGGCGACTATATCGATGTAAAAGTTATTTCTCAATCGTATACCATGTTTGAAAATATATCGATAAATGAACAGAACAGTATAAATTTGATTCAATTATGTCTGAACAATGTTAATACATGATTTTCAGTTGATATTTATTTTTAATAACTTTATTTTAATTGTGCCATTTTTTCCTATTATTCCACTTGTGCCCTTATTACCTGTGCCATTTCTACTGTGCACCAGTATTAGTAGTTCATGTTGAGTGTCTCAAACTCAGTAATCTCAGGATCGAGGGTGTCCCAAGTTTTAGAAATTCCAAAGTTTTGGATGTAGCATAATTTCAATACTTACAGGGTCGGGTCATTAACACCACAAAGTTACGTGAATGTCCCAGAATTTAGGAGTACACTGATATTAACAAAATACAAATCATGTAGACTACACCTGTAAATAAGAATATAAATTGTAATAATAATAATAATGTATTTAGTTACTTTTTATTCCTCCTCATCACTTTGTCTATGTCCTCACATTTTGCTTTGTGTAGTGTTCTGTGAATCACTTTCTACAAAGAATTTCTTAATTTGTTTTTTGTTGGAAGGATATTTTTATTTGGGGGGGGGGTTACTAAGGAATCTGCATGTTTATTGTCTCAAAATATTCATATTGCAAAAAAATAAATGAATAAATTTAAACATTTGTTGATTTAAACATATGTTGAATTTTATGTTGTTTTTAAATTTTACTTCTTTTATTTTACAAACGTAATTAATTAAAAAAAATTTTAATTTGTTCTTAAGTTTTATTTTCTTAATTTGCTAGATTTTTTTTCTAAAGAAATGACCCACGGCACTTTTTAAATTGTCGACACTTTAAAACGTAATTATTTTTTTTTAAATGTGTTCAAGTTTTTTCTTGTTCTTGTTAGAAAGGAAAGTCCAAATTATTGTAAAATAAAATAAAAACAACAGGTTGTAAGGAGGAACTAATGTGGAAGAATTCCCCATTCAGGAGTAGCGGCTATGGTAGTAGCTACTACTACCATAGCCGCTACTCCTGAATGGGGAATTCTTTGTAGTAGCAATTCTTAGTCGCAGTAGCCATGGTGGAAATAGCAGCAGCAGCAAGTTGTCATGAGGGAAGAAGAAAAAGAAGCAATCAGTCGAAAAGGCGCGAAAATGTCTTTATGCGATTCAAACATGCCGGAGACACCATCACGCGCCCAGAATACTAAAAAAGATGTCCATTTTGAAAAGGTTAGAAACCACTTGGTGGAAAGACACAAGAAAATAGATACAGATTTCGATAAGAAAGACAAAATGCAAAAGTACAAATTGACATGACGTTTAATAAAACATTTAAATACATTTAAAAGGTGAAAAAACGTTAAAACATATAGAGGGTTTTAAAGGGAGATCATATGAATGAAGAGTAACAAAGTGTTTCTGCCACTTGCAGTTTTATGTACCGAAATAGATTTTTCTTGATGCGTAGTTTGTTATATTCAAACCAGAATAATAATCGAACCTATAGATATTGTGATCAAGACAAGAAAATAAGTTTAGAAAAACGGCAAATGACAGAGGGTAATTAAGCCGGCGTAGACAGAGGAGTTTCTTATCAGGAAGAATATTTTATTTTAGCCTCTAACCTCATGTGTCAAAACTAAAAGAGATCTCTGGTCATGGTAATCTCGGGGACCTATATTTGAGTTCTGTATTTCTAATCGGGGTGAAAAGTCATGTAGCGATAGTGATCAAAGAATTTAAGAAACAAAGATGGCATTTTAAGAAATGCCGATATTAAAACGAGGATGAGACTTATGTGTGTAGTACACATGTATTCTGGATGAAAGAAACGCCAGGGGGCAACTGAGCAATGAGGCACGGGTGCACTGTATTTTATAGGGAGCTGCTGAAGTCACAAAAAAGGGGAATATGTTTCGTGTTGTATTCCATAGCATTCGGGCTGGTTTGATCATGGTGATAAAACCAGCCCGATGTTCAGAACCATATTTTCGTATTTGATCTAATTTTAATAAATTGGCCCCTACACAAATTTTCATTAATTACAACATAGAATTGAACATTTAAAATAAATGTTTACTTTTTAATCGATAAATCAATCATTTTGACACCATTTTGTTGTTGACAGGTCTTAACATTTTTTTAAATTGTCATGCTGTAATTAAAAAATCCACTAAAAATAATTTACACTCACAATTGATATAGTTTTTGGGTCCAGCCAAAAACTAACGTTCATAATTTCAAAGTACAGAAGCCCAAAAAAGGAAAAAAAGATTAAGTTGCATTCTCCTTTCATTGCTGACTGATGTGTTTTGAATGAATATGATCTTCATTTCTTAGTGAAACTTTTCATTTTTGATAAATATTAAGTTTTAAATTTATGCCTAAATACGGTTATTTTAAAAGATAAAAAAATATTAAAGAAATTTTAACCCGAACCATCACCAAAACCATAACTAAACATAAACCCTAGACCACTACACTTGGGACGGATTTAAAACAGTAAAACAAAAATGTAAAATTGATATAAGACCAATATTTATTGCTTCCTTGTGCATTTGTTGAGTCGTTTTGTATTCAAATGCTACATATGTTGTATATTGTTGATTCTTACTGTTTTAACTGCACTTGTATCTGCCTAACCCGCGGCTTCATCATTGTATTGCAGTTTTCCAGGTTCAAACGCTATGTATGTTGATTTACGATGTTTTAACTGCACGTGTGTATTTTTGCCTGATCGCAGCTTCATCGTTGTATTGCAGTTTTCTACGCTCAAACGTTATGTGTGTTGATTTATGATGTTTAACTGTACTTGTGTATTTTGCCTGACTCGTGGCTTCATCATTGTATTGCAGTTTTCACATTGTACTAAGACTTCAGAGAATAAAGATTGTTTATGTACATCAGTAAGAAGCGTCAGACCGTTTTACTTTCTTCCTTCACGTTGAGCCAGGTAGTAGTTACAGTGATCACTAAAAAAAAAGCATGAATGTTACCTAACACAAACTAAGGGATCAATTTAGGATAAATTTACATTGCAAATTTGGCTATTTTTTGAAAATAGGTTTTTAATGGGGGGGGGGCCTTTAAAAACCTATTTTCAAAAAACAAACATTTTTTTTTTACTCATTGAGGGGAGTGTGTGTGCAAAATTACAAGATTTTACTATTAACAGTTAGGGCTTGGTGAAGTCCCGATATGTATAATTGTCAGAATGCATGAACAACCTAAACCTAACAACAGTGTTAAACACTCTGCTGTGGATAGTGTAATGTTTATATATGTATGTATTAAATGTATTAATGTTTACACTTAATAATAAATAAACACGCCGAAGCAAGCTCCCAGCAACCCCCGCAGGGCAGAAGTGATAACAGTCCTGAGCACACGTGTCTTTGTTCTCTATTTTCTAAGCACTGCTAAATACAGTTATGAATCAAATGCATTCAAACTAAACACAGCTAAAACAGAAAGGAACAAACGAACAACAAGCAACAAAGGCACTAATATCAGACATTACAGGTAGCAGTGATTAATTATAAATAATAAATAATCATTTAATTCTTAAAAATAGCTGTGTTTCAGAAGTTACTGAGTTTCAGAAGCTCAAACTGTAGTAGCTATGACTATGTAGACATTTCATTAGGCAGAAGTAAACGAGGCGAGAACACATTGCTTATTTTTCTTCTTCATTGTTACTTATTTTAGCAATAGGATCAAAATAAACACCTGATTGTTAGTCAAAGAAGTTTGCTATATTATAAGAGGAATATACATTTATTGTGTAAATGAATGGTTACAATCAGCTAAAAGATGTTGTTAGTTACTAAATGTTAAAATGGTGTATGAGATTAATATTTCTACGTAATTAGTATTTGAAAGTTACATGGAAGATTTTGGTAGAGAGTCTTTCAATGCGGTGAAAATATATTTGAAAGAAGAGTTGCATTAAGACAGTTCTTCGGCCTGAAGTTTGTATGTGTATCACTTTCATAGTAAACCCAAAATAGATTATCTCCAGTCCTTAAGTAAAAACAATAAAACATTTTTGCTGCTAAACACCCAAAAAGTTGTGTTCAACCCAAGTTCAGAATTCTTAAACCTTTTATCTGCACACAAGTACATTTGCAGATAATCTGCCACATTTACTCCAAAACAGTGTAATATGATACGCAATGACTCAAAGCCGGTTGAAAGACCACATTTTTTCACCTCCAATTAAGTTTTAAATGTGTGACAAATACAAGCTGAAGAAGCTAAGATTCCTTCAATTCACCCACTCACATACACCCTTTTCTACAAAGGGGCAAACACAATTCAATCTTCGTTCAGTCCTGTTTCTACTCCCTGCAGAATGCAGATGCGGGCTAGGACAGCTCACATCAGCATTCTGCAGGGAGTAGAAACAGTGGTAAACAAAAGAATTACTACTACATTATGTCGTTTCTATCCAAAAATCTACATATAAATGTTTACGAGGTAGGGTTAAGTTTTAAGATAACAAATGAAGTCAGATAGAATTAGAACTAATTAATTTAACCCACTTCATAATATATGTATTTGGCTGTAAGTTTGTGTGCATGCATGTTATAGGGAAAATAGAATAATCGGGATATTAATCTTAATTTTTGACAGGTGAATTCTGATCATTTTGGCTTGTTTCAGTTGGAATTCTCAGTTATTTGCATACGACTGAAGTTCCACCTTGAAGTGTTTTCCTAAGACTGACCAATTTCTGGCTTATACACTTTTTCTGCTTGGACAGAAAGATGTATCATTCCTTTGTTTTCATTTTTATTGCTGATTAGGGAGCTATCTGTGTGGTCCCTACAAGAAAGTTGGTAGAGATCCTCTCCCTTTAATATGGTAAAAAAGACAAATGTTAACACTTACAGGAGAGACAGAGACTCAGCCAGATTGGCCTTAGAGTCCACCTTTTCAGTCAAAAAGAAAGCAGTCACTGTAAGTTCCAGCATTTTTCTTACTTTCTCTCATTTGCTAACTGGTGTGAGAAAGTTAGCTTCTCCTTTTGCTACTGCTGGAGCCAACTCCTTCATCATTACCTGGAAATTTCTTGCAAACTGTCCTTTCCAAAATTCTTGTTCATCTCAGGGCCTCTGGTTGCAAACTGCACCTGCATGTGTTGCTGTTATTGTCTCACATTTCACTAAATTCTTTGGAACCCCAAAATATGGTCCACTCTCACTCCTGCACAAGGCTGTCACTAGGGACTTGGCACCCGAGGAAAGCTAAACTTTGACACCCATTAAAGTATAGTATTATCTTATATTCTTAAAAAATCTGCCTTCACATCAAGGAATATTCTTATTTTTACTGCTTGAATCTGTTTAATTTATTCATGTTTCCATTAGTATTTAGAAAGTCCTACTGTTTCAGACACATGACAAGCGTCCCCTAGGATTTGGCACCCCAGGTGACTTCCCATGTTGCTGGTACCTAGGGTCGGCCCTGCTAAAGCAACCCAACCATGGCTAGCATAACAATATGATATATTGTAGATCCATTACACAAGCATGGAAACTACAAACAATTTCATTCCTTTTAATTAACAACTATGTCCTGTTTCTCCAATTTAGTTATTCAATTCTCATATAATGACATTTAGGAAATAATTTTTAAAGATTTGCTTGGCTTATTAGCATTAACACTAGATTTATAAAGTAAACAGGTTTTGAAAAAATAGGAAGGTCATATAAAACAGAGATACTGTTTCATTACCTAAGATTTTAAAAAGGATTATACAAATGTTGTTGGTTGCTTAAGGGAAGCCTGATAATTTGAATACCAAACATGTCAGAGTATAATTAATCAAGTAATTTACCTCATTCATCTTTTTTACACCACAGACCAGTTTAATATTGAAAATATTCTTGCGGACCGGCTAACAGGGATGGTTGTTAATCAAGAAGGGAATATAGGTGATAAGTCAACTATAAGTCACTTATAAGTGGCTAATCCACTAAATTTCATTTCTAAAAGTGTTTATCTAACAAATTTAATATTAAGATCCAAGGAAATAAATTTATTTTTATTTTACAAATAAAATAAAAGAATATTGATATAATGTGTGTAATGTTTATATATTAAATCAATAAGTAATATATGTATGTTAAATCAATAAACATGCCAAAACAAGCTCCGAGCAGCCCCCATTCCGTTTCCTGTCCCAGAAAACGCGGGAGGCTCAGTTCTTACCAGGCGAACAGCTCTGCAACACATGTCTTCTTGTTCCGTCGCTTAAACACGGTTACAAATCAAATGCATTCTAATAGAAGCTAAAACAGAAAGACTAACAAAGTGAACAGAGCCACTAAACACAACAAGAACGTTAAAATGTGTAAGTTAAGCACAATAGCAGGTTCTGTTTTAGGATACAAGTCAAGCTGCGAATGTCCATAATGAAATAAGCTGATTATTGTGTAACAGGGCTTCCATACATTGCTAAATTCATACCTTCTCGCTAACAAAAATGATTGCTAAAACTACAGTGGATAATGATTCTTGATGAATGCCTTTATTTCTTGATTATTAAAACATTATCATTTCCTTGCTTCCCGGTAGCACGTGCTTTGTGGCCTGGTGGTTGGAGACCACTGTTGTAGACCCAGAATGACAAGCATTTCATCAGTAAAAACTGTGTATTGCAACCATCTTTAGAATGGAATATCTGCTTGAAAAAAGAAAATATACAATTCAGTGTATTTTAAGAATCTAAGAAAGGTATTTGATATTCAGTCCTTATTCTGATAATTCAGATTGTATGGTCATTTGTTAATGTTTAATTCTTAAAGTTATGAATAGCATTGCAATATCTTTAAAATAATTGATAACTTGCAACATAAACATTTTTTGTAAAAAAATTATAATTTAGTTTTTGCATTTTAGTAATTTCATAATCATCTGTCTTTAAATAAATTTAAAAAATAACATAGCAAAATATTTCCAAAAGAAATTCTAAACTATGTTTTTTGATTTTGAGTCAAATTAGCAGAATTAGATACTTCAAAATTTTAACATTATGTGTTGTATATAAAAGGAAATCAACCGACAAAAATGTCCTTCCATGATCTTTTATTGCTCACTTTGAACAATTTTATCAGTGAACAACAAAAAAAATCTTTTCACCAAAATTTGGACTGGAAATTTCTTTAATAAAATGTTTCTCCTTTATTGAATAAGAGCCAAAAACTTTATTAAAATCCAATAATTAGTTGATTTTTTGTAGTTTTTTCAAATTGGGGTACTTTCTGTGTATTTCTTGTTACATGTAAGCAACCTTTCACACAGTCAATTTTTAAAAATATCTCCGGTTTTATAGAGATTACTCAAAGAATGGTTATATCATATTTTTCTCCAATCCCTTTTCTTGCTAATAGCACAAAGATATTGACGATAAAATTATCGTTTATACAAGTTTGAGGCTTTTTTCCTCAGAAGTTGATTTCCCGCTGAAGACTTGTTTGGTCATACCTATAACTTCCAATACATGTAAAACAATTATTTTAACGTTAAAATGAACATAATTCTTATGTAGTTCTTAAACGTTTTTACTTCGAATTCTATTGTTTTCTTTGCGGAATTTTCACTTTAACCACACAAACATGAAACTATATAAATGTAAATACATTTAGGTTATGTAACGTTAACGTATGATATTACCGTATACCTAGTTCCCAAAACCCATTTCCATCACTGTTTACGAGTAACATTAGTACAATAAACATTACTACAGATTCTGTATGGGCTGGTGCCGGTTTATGGGGATGACATCGTGAGTTACCGCACTGGGTGACACCCTAGTGATGCCACTGTCAATAATGTTAGATCTTATACTTTCTTTTCCAAATACCTATTAAATTTGTTAACATTGCTCTACCTTGAACTTTGAAATATACGCATAAATAAATATAATAAAGTTTAAATAATAACTAACCAATCGGATTGATTGTTTTCTTTTTACACTTAGAACATAGTTACGGAAACAAAATGCAGATCGGCCGTAGCAAACCATAAGCTCATTTCATTACATAAAATTGTTTATAATTATTTTTTGGGTGGTGGCAAAATATTAATTAAAACAGAAAACTTAACTAGAATAAATGGAGGTACAAACAAAGAGATATAATTTTGAAAAAATATTAGCATTAATATTCACCCAGTTAAAACGACTCAATTTCTAACGGGTACTATGTTAGTGAAATAATTAATGTTAACGCGCGGTAAATTAAGACATTGACTCCTGATTAGATAATCAGTCCGTAAAAAAATATTACACAAAAGGCGTCAATGTGTTCTAGGAATTGTTTTATGCTGACACTTATTGAAAAAAAAAAAAGAAAAGCTTAATGTATTTTTTTTAAAAATAAATAAGTATTATTTATAAAAAAAACTTTTAAAAAAACTTTTTAAAAAAAACAAAACATGAGAGTTTCCGACGGGCTCCGCCAATGTCTGACAAGGACACCCATTTTTACCACGTGGGATTACAGGAACGAATATTCAGTACACGTAAATAACTTATGCTAATTATGTAATAAGCTAATAATGGTAATTTATAGTTAAAACTTGATAACAATAAATAATAATTTTAAAAAACCCAACAAACACGTTTTATTTTAAAAGATGTCAAAACTGAAAATCTTGTGAAAATATAGCCGTTAATGACTAGAGAAGAAACAAGCTGTTTATTATTTCTAATACGTAATAAAAGGAGTCATGGGTGTGGGCATAGCTCTTTCAGAGAGTTATCTCCCCTAGTTTGCGTGCAGTGAGTAACATCTAAAATATATATATTTTTTTTAAAAGTTTTTGCTTAAAATCGGTTATTTACCAGTAATAGAAAAACAGTAGTAGATAAAAGTTGAAAACATTAAAGTGAAAACTGGAACTAGTTATAGAATTGTTTAATGCAGGATTATATTTTAGTGTTGCTATATATTGCACAGTTTGGCAGTAACTTGCACTTGCACAATAGAGAAATACCTGGACAAAAACTGAAATAAAAAAAGGAAGTAAAACTAGAGAAACGAACATTAAAAAAAGAACGTACTATGGAAATTGATGGTAAGTAAATGTTAAAATGTTTCAATCGGGATATATTTGCCTTTTTTATTGCTTGATTTCGACATGATAGCTTAAAATCTGTGCCCTCTCAAAGAGTTGTCTCCTCTTGGTGTATTACTCCCCACCTCATGTTGAGCTTTTTGAAAAGCGGGAAAGTAACCAGCTCGAGTCCAGTGAGCAAGTGGAGAAATTAAGGTAGTCCTGAGCTCCTTCTGCTTATTTAAACTTGTTTCAGTACTTTTCTATATATTTTTTTTAAAAACTGGTAATCTTTTACAACAGTTCACTACAGCTTTACGGTACGCTGCTGCACCAGATCACCAACCATTGTCCAAACAAAGGCAGAACAAGTTAAAAAATTTTGGGAAAGAAAATAATAGTGAGTGAATATCGTTTACGTTTATTCTTTTTCGTAATGATTTTTTTTTTAAATAACTCTCAAAAACAGGATTTCGTGCCACCTTTTTTTACCCAGAATGAAATTTTTTTTAATTTTTTAAAGAAAGATATTTAAGCCTGACTTACGGATTTATTAGTAGGTTTCTCTATTTCCTAAATGCGGGCAGCGTCTTCAATTTAATGGTGGTTGCTGTTGTGTATTCGGTCCATTGTCATCTCGACAAAGTTTGTCGATTTTGGGGGATGATTCATGACTTAACGAAATCGGTTTAGTAGTACCCCTTTTTTCTTCTTTTTAAAAAATGTATCCTTTTTTATCCGAGAACAAGACGATTCAGACACATGCATGGTTCATCTTAAATGTTTTTGTGAATACTGTGTTAAAACTTACTCTTCGTCACTGACTCACAATGTTTCTAAACCTTTTTTTTTTCTCTTTTTAATAATTGTTTTATCCCACCAAATAATTTGATTTACTCTATTCGGTTTTAAAATCAAAATCTTATTTTGAAATTTAAAACATATACAAAACATCTGCTACTGAATTACAAATAAAGGTTTAATTTTTAATTGATTACATTTTCTTTTGGAATCTTGAAGACTAAAACAATTTATGAAACGAAAAGTTCAGTAAAATAAAAAAGAATGCTTTGTAAGTTTTCCCTTTTTTTTATTTAAATTTTGATATTTTATTTTTTACTTAGTTTTTCGATAATCCAATTTTAACCTCACTGACTTGCTAGGAGTAGTTGTTGTTGTTCTCCACACCTTTTCTTCCTTGTCTGTCTCCCTGGCTGATGATAAAAGTTGCTCCTTCTCTTCAACGTGGACGGTGGTCCTTCTTGGTGTTTTAAATGAAGATAAATAGAAAGAAAAAAAACATATCCCAAAAATGGCGGCCACTATTCGTAAATTCCTATGGTCATCGCACCAGGTGACACTTTTCTTATCCTCTCTAATTTGCAATGTTTCACTCCAAATGTCTGAATCGACAGCAATAGAAACCAATGAATTATTTATTGCTGTACGCTTTTAAACTTCCATTTCCTACTATCGTTGTTAGCATTTTTAATGTAATCTCCAGTTCGTATTGCGCGCTGCATGCGAAGTAACTATTTACACCATCACTCGTTATGTAAATTGCCCACTTTTTGTGTGACTAGTTTGTGTTTCTGTGACGTCATCCCACATTACATTCCGACTCGTACCTGTATTTTTATTTTACTTTTGGGAATGATTTATCAAATTTAGACTGGAAATTTATGCCGTTAATATGAAATTAATATATTTCCTTATTTTACAAAAATGGATGTCATTCTAATAGCTACAAAGATCAATCTTTGCAATAACGCACTTAAAAGTGGCCGGACTTTTTACTTCTTTTTTTTTTATTAAATGGGTAGATTTCATTTCCAGGTATACGCTCCAAAAACTCTTACATGGGTTCTAAAAAGTATAAATTAATATTTCTATGCAAATATAAAGAACGGTAGAATAACGTTGTGTGAACGTTAATATTTGACCAATATTAATACTTTTTGGCGCGTGTACAGTTACCTGTAAATTTAATCTACCCCATTATTTATGACAAATCTAGCAATTTTTAGACATTCAAAATGGCCGTTCTCCTAAGTGCGTTATATTGCAAAGATTGCCGCCACAAAGTAATAAAAAAAAAAGAAGCAACCACCGTGTAAAAAGAAATAAAAACTATTATAAATTAATATAGTGAATAAATTTCCAATCATTGACTAGGACTGTAGGGCAAGACCCACTGACTTCGCTGACAAAACTTACCGGAAATAGACACCTTACGGAAAA